>NW_025559899.1:0-17517 GCF_020424385.1 Procambarus clarkii
ATCCCACATTATGGTCCTGATCGAACCGGATAGGCATTAAATTTATAATTAAAATATTAACCATTAATAACTAATCCTTGTGTGATAGAAGCTAGACTAACTATTTAATTAATCGTGTCAACTAACAGTGTAACACATCAGTTAGCCTAGATCACACTAACAGCTACCTTATACATAGCTTTAGTGGGTTAAAACCAATTACCCACAACATTTAGACCTACACTTCATACTGAAGTAGAATCCTTAGGTCACCAAGAGCAACAGCTCATAACCTTATATTAATCACTAACACCAATTAAGTGTTAACCATTTAGGCTATACCAATGTTTCAATATATGGCTGTCAGCAGACTGTCCATTATAGCCTGAATCCATGTTATAATTACTGATTCACTCAAGTCAGTGGATCATTAACATTTAGGGATCCAGTATACTAATATAATTACTGATCTCATACTAATTATTATTACTAACCCTGATAATATTTTATTCCACAATTAGGAGTACATTCAGGAGTTAGATAATATTTACGGCAGTAGAATACTTTGCCAAACACAATTAATTCCTTTGTGTTCATTTAATTTCTTATACACATAATTACACAAGTGTATATTATATAAAAATACAAAAAACCCAAAAACACAGCACAATTATTTGCACATTACTGCACCATAATATAATCTTTGCCAACCTTTGTTAGGTAGCAATTTAGGCTGTGATTGTGTTGAATTTGGCACAAGCACAGACTAAATATAGTTGTAGTTTCTCAAGTAGAAATTCTCACGACTAAGCTTAAGCTAGTTAGTGACACATATATTATTCTTTTGTGCTGACCCTAGCAAGGGTGGGATTAACCATTTATTGTGTAATTATTTTATTGCATATTTCTATGTATGTCTTTGAGTGTTACTGTAAGTCTGCTACCCATCCGAGGCTGATTTAGAAGAGCTAAGCTGAGGAACACCTGTAGTGAGACCAAGGTACCACTCAAATCTTAGTTGCTTATTATTAGGTAGGTAGCTAACCTCCAAATGAGGTAAATTACAACCAGCCTCAAGAAACATTAGGCTGTCAATACTTATACCTGCTCTACATCAAGGAGCAGAGACTATAGCTATACCACTAGCTACATAAGCCCTATCAGGCTGTCAATACTTATACCTGCTCTACATCAAGGAGCAGATTATAGCTATACCACTAGCTACATAAGCCCTATCAGGCTCAATTTACCACAAGAATGGATCCTTTAGAAAGGAACGCAAGATTCTTGAGAGCTCTTCAGGCCCTTTAGGAAACTGCTTGTGAAATGTCATTTCTGTGTCGAAACTGACCCAGGTGACGTCTACAGACTAGCAAGTTCCATAAGGATCGCCAGCCAAAAATATGACTACATCAAGACTGTAATCGAGACCCACAGGAATTTACTCCAAGCCGGTCATACTGTCTCAGACCACTTAAGTCTAACAGAATCTGATCTCGATAACTATGAACATTTTGTTCAAACCAGTTTAGACCGATATAAGGAGGTGCTTGCGAAGCAAGATATTCCCGAGTGGGTGGATCAGATCATTAATAGACCTGTATCCAAGTTAACACTCAGCTCAGATGAAATACTTGAGCTAAATCAAGACGAGGAGAATCCTCTAATCAATGCTGATCACTATACAAGATCAACAACTGAAGTTCAACCTTCATTTTCTAACCTCTCATCTAATACAGCTTCATGTGATGATTTGTTTACAGAGTCTGATCAAATTTCAGACCACACTTCTCAATGTTCCTTGGATTCTATAAGTTCATACATAATGCTACTGAATTAACTAGCTTATCACCAGAACCCAGAGAAACAAGTGAAGCTGCAGATGAAACAAGTGAAGCTGCAATGATCAGTGAATCTGAACCAGAAAATGATAAAGCTAATGCTGCAGCAGCAGCCGAAGCTGTAATCAAAGCTGAGGCTAAGCAAGAAGCCTTAAGTAACACAAGTAATGGTCACAATTGCTCACAACAGCCTTCTAAAGTAAGTGCTAACAATGAGAAGACTATTATAAACCTTGTGCACCAATTATTAAATTTATCTTCACCAGAGCAATCAGGTGACTCTTTACAAGACTTTAGTTTTCAGCTTGAGTCACTGATAAATTCTTTCAGTAAAGAGGTGGATCACCCAACTACTGAGTGGATGACTAAAATTATCATCCAAAGAAAATTGTCTGGTGACACACTTAATAAATTATATGTATGCCAGAATGGTAATACCCTGTCAATGCAGGATATATTTACAGGTTTGCGTAATATGAGCAATCATACAGCAGACCAAGCAATTAATGCTAAATCTGAATGCACCAAAACTGTACCTACATCAGTTTCCTTACCTGAAACTCCTAAAGTGACACTGTCACTAGGTAACCAAGGTGCTAATACTCAATGTAACCAAAATCAGTCAAATACTGATTCATCAGTGAGGCCTAAGAGTCCCACAGGTGCTCCTAAGAGACCAAATAGTCCAAAGAGCACTGCTGATAATCCATGTAACCAGAATCAGTCAAATACTGATTCATCAGTGAGGCCTAAGAGTCCCACAGGTGCTCCTAAGAGACCTAATAGTCCAAAGAGCACTGCTAATAACTCCACAGGTGCTCCTAAGAGACCTAATAGTCCAAAGAGCACTCCTAAGAGCCTGTTAATGGTTCCCCAGAGTACACCAAGTACTCACAAGAGAATAAATAACAAGCAAATGCAAGCAGCAAAACCATCACCACCTGCAAATACTGTTTTACCTAAACCGGTAACACCTCAACGATCTGCAGGATGGGGAATGTGCTTGTTTTGCAATCAAAAACATTCTCTGTACAAATGTACTAATTATCCTAATAGAGACACTAGAGTCAGACGACTCAAACAGTTACACAAATGTACTAGGTGTCTCAAACCACATAATGTTAACAGCTGTGACACCCCACTGAACACCTGCAACAGGTGTAGAAGGGGCAAGCATCATGCTACACTGTGCAAATTAGTTAAGACTAATTATGTCAATCCTAGAATAGGACGTAGAGAATCTACACCAGTACAGTGCTGCAAGGTGCGAGATGTGTACAGCGTAACTTCACAAGCATCTCAAGTGGATGCTGCTTTGCCCACTGCCCAACTTCAAGTGAAGAACAGAGGAGCCAAGATCACCATACGTGGACTATTTGACCAAGGTTCCCAGAGAACTTTCATTACTCAAAGGGCAGCAGAGGCACTTAATTTACAACCAATAGGACAGGTAAAATTAAACTTGTCAGGGACCATGATAAATCGAGGAACCCATGAATACACAGTAGTTCAACCGCTGGTACGACTAGGTAGTCATGCCAAGGCTGTCCAAGCCATTGTTGTAGATCAAATACCTTTAGACTTAAATATTAAGGGTCTGGGGTACACAGCCCACTTCCTGCAGGAACGTGAAATTAAATTGGCTGACAACAAATTAATGTCTGACCGCCTTAATAATGTAGATGTACTAGTAGGAGCCGACTACTATTACCAGTTCATAACTGGACATGTTAAACGATTGGGAATGAATATGCTCCAATCTGCAGGAGGCTACTTACTTACTGGTAAAGTTCTGAATGTGAACAAGCCTAAGCCTGCCAATAATAAATTAGTCAGCAGAAAATCAATTCTCCAGCAGCAAGCTAAAAGGAGAAACACAGCTGAGTAATAAACTCAGATTGAATGTAGTGCAATTGATACTCGCTGAGATGTTTCATGGCTCTCAGTGAAAATCAATGGTCCGTACTCAAACAAGTACAAGTCACAGCGACCAAACTATTGAATTCACTGCAGACCTAGAATTATTCTCGACAAGTAGTAATTGACCACACTCAGTCTTCCTAGTTAAATTGTAATGTTAGGCTAGAGAAACTAGTACTCCCTAGGAATTAATCATGTTAGGCTAGAGAATCTAACACTCAATGCCACTGGCATTTCCTGAATTTAGTGATAACATTCACTAGGACCACTGGTCCACTATACTTGCGCTTAAAGGTTTGCCAAGAAAACCTTTTAATACCATGTTTTCTGCACTAAGAGTTAGTGATAAATACTTGCATTAATTGTTTGAGTTGTTTTTCTTTCGTTTCTGCTTATTTAGTGTAGGAGCGCAACACGAACAAACTTGCACACTTACTAATAGGTAAGTGAATTTTCAGAGAACTAATATGTTTAATGCATTACCGTTAAACATTAGCATTGTTAATTAACATGCTTCATGAGCTTAACATAGCTCACCTTAGAATTAACGTAATAATATGAGTGCTCGTTCACCATGCGCACGAGCTTAATATTGCTCGCCATGATAACTGAATGACAAAGCTCCACCTCGTTAATTCGAGTTCACTGAACTCACCCTGTTAGCACTAGCTAACGAGCTCACTGTAGCTCACCCTGTCAACACTGTTGACGAGTTCACTGCAACTCACCCTGTTAGCACTGCTAACGAGCTCACTGTAGCTCACCCTGTCAGCACTGCTGACGAGCTCACTGCAGCTCACCCTGTCAACACTGTTGACGAGTTCCATGTAACTCACCCTGTTAGCACTGCTAACGAGCTCACTGTAGCTCACCCTGTCAGCACTGCTGACGAGCTCACTGCAGCTCACCCTGTCAACACTGTTGACGAGTTCCCTGTAACTCACCCTGTTAGCACTAGCTAACGAGCTCACTGCAGCTCACCCTGTCAGCACTGCTGACGAGATCACTGTATCTCACCCTGTCAACACTGTTGACGAGTTCACTGAACTCACCCTGTTAGCACTGCTAACGAGCTCACTGTAGCTCACCCTGTCAGCACTGCTGACGAGCTCACCCTGTCAACACTGTTGACGAGTTCACTGCAACTCACCCTGTTAGCACTAGCTAACGAGCTCACTGCAGCTCACCCTGTCAACACTGTTGACGAGTTCCCTGTAACTCACCCTGTCAGCACTGCTGACGAGCTCACTGTAGCTCACCATGTTCACGAGTTTAATATAACTCGACCTGTTAATGAGCTCAATACTGCTCACCATGTTAATTTGTGTACATTTTTGCTCACGTTTAGCTTAGTCCCTTACTTAGGTAGGTTAGAAATTCAAACCATTTATTTAGGTAGGCTTAGGGACTTTAGTTAGTGTCAACTGAGTACTAGCCTAATCTGTACTCACCATTAATTACAGTTGACTATACTTATAGAGACTGATTTAATAAACTCAATTTCATGTAAAGGTGATTTCGTCCTAACCAGTTTACAGTGTCAAGCCTATGAGCTGCCATTTAATTGGCTCATAAGTCAGAATGACTAGGCTACTAATCTCACTGTCGACTCAGAATTTTCCTTGATTTTAATGAATAAACTTTTCAGTTCTCTACTTTTTTATTATTTAGCTAGTTAGCAACTTATTTGTACCATCAGTCAGCATGACTACTGCACGGCAGTGCACATTAAATTCAACTTCCTCATTTGAATTTGAAGTGATCGTGATGCTGCGTGATGTTATTGTCTAGTAACTCAATAGTTACAAGTCACAGCGACCCTAGACGGTGACCTTACTGTAGTGTCATAGTCTCCTTGATCTTAAATGACTAATAACACTTTACTGTATAATCATACAATAGTGTTATCAGTTCTTAGGAACTTATTCTGAGTTTACCTACGATTCAGCAGCTACGTAATACACCATTACATGTCACTGCGACCCTAGTTGTTGAGTTTATTGTGAGCTTTAGAGTGTTCCTGATTACCGATAACTTAATCATTTAATGTTTCATTATTTCATGCATGTTTCCACTAAGGGAAACTGCAAGCCTATTACAACTCTGAAGAAGAGTAATTTCCTTCATTTCCCACTGAGATAACTGTGATGATGCTACGATGTGATATCACGTAACGAAACATTACACGTCACTATGTCCCAGGATATCGCATCACCGTAGATTCTGTTAGTTTAAATTGGGAGAGTTAAATTTATAAATATTGTGTAGGCTACAAACAACATGTTTCATTCGACATGTGAATAGCAAGACTCAAGTTCTTGTGAGTCCTTGATAAATCCGGGACGTTCGTTATGTGTGTACTAACATACTAACATACTAATGTGTTAATCTTAATATTACTTCGGGATAGGTCAGTGCAACACAGTACACTGCGACCCTGGGAATCCCCCCCCGGAGTTATGTTGGATATTTCCAACATCGAATACAGCATTGTTGTATTCTCATTACTTATTACTAATCATATTAATATTGTAGTAAGTAAAATTAACAACTCGTAGAATTCTCCTGTACTAATAATTCATCTGTGCATTAGGCTAGAATTCTCACGTCATCTGACGCTAGTATTGCGTCAGATTTCTTTACAGTAAAACACATTATATACAATTTG
Source organism: Procambarus clarkii (assembly GCF_020424385.1). NCBI lineage: Eukaryota > Metazoa > Arthropoda > Malacostraca > Decapoda > Cambaridae > Procambarus > Procambarus clarkii. The sequence goes on from NW_025559899.1 coordinate 6,409, forward strand.
TGTGAGAATTAAATACGATTCTCCATAATTAAAGCATTCTGTATGACAACTGATTGCAGACGAATTGTTTTCTAACTAAAAGCCGAATAGAGCGTTAGAATTATACCGTCTACCTCGCGATAGTGTTAACGTCATCAATGAATGCTATGGGGAGACATTAATTCCTCTCCCTTGTATCTTTACTATTCTTAAATAGTTAAATAATAATATTTCGTTCCTCTAAATAATAAACCCGTCCAGTCTTTAGAGTTTCAAGCGCGAATGCGAGAAATATTAATGTTCATGCCAATAATTTGTGTAATGAACGTCGACTCGGCGTGGGGGGAGGGACGCGACGCCATACTCAGTCGGTGAGGGTGTCGGGAAGCGGACACGTGCAAGGCCAGAAGGAGGCAAAACCACGCTTACCGTACTCACAAAAGACGCCATTGTCCAGCAAATAGGACACGTGTGTCTATCTACAGATGAAAGCCGCCACTGTGAGGCGTGAACGACCTTGCAGATAATATCTTCAACTAGTGCTGGTGTTAAATAAGGGACCCCTAGACTTGGTTCCTGACGACACGTGATCAGCCAACTTGAAACGCATCAATCCAGGATAGGTTCGCCGGAGCCTGGGATGCGAAATTACGGCAATCTTAATACTTACACAGTGCCCACAGCTAAGTACCTTTTATTTGATGCATCATTTACAGGTTTAATAATAGCGGGGTGATTGCGCGTCACGCGACACGACAACACCTAATAACAGGTGATTAGAAATTTCTCTGTAGATATCAATAATCTTGAATATGTATTGAGCAGTTAAATCAATTGCTACTGGTAGTTATTTATTTTGCAGCTCGAGAGACGAATTCCTCATGCTGTCTTCTCCATGTTAACCGTGTCAGACGTCGGTGTACCAGACTTGGAGATTAAGAGGACTACCAGGGTTATCTAAAGGAATCTATTACCAGCTAAGGCTTATTTCTTTTACTCATAACATTGCAATTTGATACATTCAGAATGTTTTCAACATAATGTGTGATTTACTGTAATTCATTATTATGCTCATATTCATGTTCTTCTTTGTATGAATAATATTATATTCAACATAGTCTGTTAACCTATGCCTTCAATTCGGCTGTAGTGTCCTTCGTTACCCTTTGGAATTTAATTTGGTCAGAGAGTATGAGGTTCATTTTCGCCAGATATTCGTCTTTTTTAAGAATAGAGTATATTGGCGACTTGTCACTTCTCCTGACGACTATCTTCTTGTTCTCACGAAGAGTCTTGGCTGCCGCTTTGAGCTCAGGGGACAGTATGGTACTTCTGTAGTTGCCTCGAATCTTTCCTCCTTCTGCAATAAGTTCTGCTTGTAAGGTGTTTTTGGTGGTGACCTTCTTTTGTGTCTCGAGGTCGAATATGTCGTCCAACAGGATCTCCAACTCCACTTTCCGGGCCATCTCACTTGGTCTGGGACATAACGTGACAGTTTATACCCAGATTTAGGAGAGAGACTTGGTCCTCAGTGAGGTTGATTCCAGCAAGGTTCAGGACGCCGTCTCTTGGTCGTGGAATCGCCATAGGTCCTCCATATAAAGTTGTTAGTTTCTTGATTATCCTAGTTTCGGTGCTGATGTGATGTCGATCTGTGAGGATGTCGAGGTGATGCTCGATACGAGTACGGAGGTTTTCGTCGATGTTGTTGTTTCTCCATTGGTTTGTAGCATGAAGTAGTTGCGTCTTGTTGTCTTTGATGTCTTTTTCTGCCTTGTGTATCTGATTTCAAATCAGATCTTGGCGATATTTTATCGTGAAGGCTTGATTCCTTGCTGCTGGGTCGTGCGTTTTAATATTAGTGTATTTTGGTAGCAGTCTTTCTTGTAAACATATATTATTAAATATGACCGAAAAAGTAAGCTTAATAATTCTAACACGAATTTTCTCAACATTTCTTATGTTTCTTTTTCACTGTCGATGGTAATTGAAAAATCAATTCTCCAAAATTCATTTTTATTACTAGTCTGACGAGACACTTGAACGCATTTCATAATAACTTATTACATTTTCAAAGAGTTTAGTTTACACACACACACAACTATAACCTGCAAACACTAAACCGAGTTCTATGCTATCATTTAACCAGCTTTCATCTTATATACCCGCATTTGGGTGAGGTATATAGGCAAACAGTGACTGCCAAGACAGGTACAAGAGGAGTGTTGTTAACGCTTATGTCGACCGTGCTCTCAGCCACACCTCAGGATGGAAGCAAGTCGATGAAGAACTCTGTAGGGTAAGGCAGGTCCTAGTCAACAACGGCTTCTCCAATGGTTACGTTGAAGACATCATAAGAAGGAAGGTTAAACGCCATGCAACCTCTGAATAGACAACTAACAAAACACCTTTACCCCCTATTAGACTATTTTACAGGAACTTCTTTTCCACAGCTCATAAAAAGGAAGAAAGGGTCCAGAAAGATATTGTTAATAGGAACGTTATCCCTACAGACAAAAATCTGTATATATAATGTATATATATTATATATATATTATTAAATATGACCGAAAAAGTAAGATTAATAATTCTAACACGAATTTTCTCAATCTTTCGTACATTTCTTTTCACTGTTGGAGGTAAATAAAAAATCAATTCTCCAAAATTCATTTTTATTTCTAGTCTGACGCGACACGAGCGCGTTTCGTAAAACTTATTACATTTTCAAAGACTTTAGTTTACAAATACACAACTGAATAGAACTTACGCATCTCCGATTTTATATCTACATTTGAGAGAGGTGGATGGGGTGAGGTGGCATTAATAGGGTATTAATTTCATCAACACAAGACAGAACAAGAGGTGGTATTAATAGGGTATTAATTTCATCAACACAAGACAGAACACGAAACAATGGGTATTGAATAGAAGTGATTGTAGAAAGCCTATTGGTCCATATTTCTTGATGCTTCTATATTGGAGCGGAGTCTTGAGGTGGGTAGAATATAGTTGTGCATTAATTGGCTGTTGATTGCTGGTGTTGACTTCTTGATGTGTAGTGCCTCGCAAACGTCAAGCCGCCTGCTATCGCTGTATCTATCGATGATTTCTGTGTTGTTTACTAGGATTTCTCTGGCGATGGTTTGGTTGTGGGAAGAGATTATATGTTCCTTAATGGAACCCTGTTGCTTATGCATCGTTAAACGCCTAGAAAGAGATGTTGTTGTCTTGCCTATATACTGGGATTTTTGGAGCTTACAGTCCCCAAGAGGGCATTTGAAGGCATAGACGACGTTAGTCTCTTTTAAAGCGTTCTGTTTTGTGTCTGGAGAGTTTCTCATGAGTAGGCTGGCCGTTTTTCTGGTTTTATAGTAAATTGTCAGTTGTATCTTCTGATTTTTGTCTGTAGGGATAACGTTTCTATTAACAATATCTTTCAGGACCCTTTCCTCCGTTTTATGAGCAGCGGAAAAGAAGTTCCTGTAAAATAGTCTTATATTACAGCCTACTCATGAGAAACTCTCCAGACACAAAACAGAACGCTTTAAAAGAGACTAACGTCGTCTATGCCTTCAAATGCCCTCTTGGGGACTGTAAGCTCCAAAAAACCCAGTATATAGGCAAGACAACAACATCTCTTTCTAGGCGTTTAACGATGCATAAGCAACAGGGCTCGATTAAGGAACATATAATCTCTTCCCACAACCAAACCATCGCCAGAGAAATCCTAGTAAACAACACAGAAATCATTGATAGATACAGCGATAGCAGGCGGTTTGACGTTTGCGAGGCACTACACATTAAGAAGTCAACACCAGCAATCAACAGCCAATTAATGCACAACTATATTCTACCCACCTCAAGACTCCGCTCCAATATAGAAGCATCAAGAAATATGGACCAATAGGCTTTCTACAATCACTTCTATTCAATACCCATTGTTTCGTGTTCTGTCTTGTGTTGATGAAATTAATACCCTATTAATACCACCTCTTGTTCTGTCTTGTGTTGATGAAATTAATACCCTATTAATGCCACCTCACCCCATCCACCTCTCTCAAATGTAGATATAAAATCGGAGATGCGTAAGTTCTATTCAGTTGTGTATTTGTAAACTAAAGTCTTTGAAAATGTAATAAGTTTTACGATACGCGCTCGTGTCGCGTCAGACTAGAAATAAAAATGAATTTTGGAGAATTGATTTTTTATTTACCTCCAACAGTGAAAAAAATGTACGAAAGATTGAGAAAATTCGTGTTAGAATTATTAATCTTACTTTTTCGGTCATATTTAATAATATATGTCTACAGGAAAGACTGCTACCAAAATATACTAATATATATATATATATATATATATATATATATATATATATATATATATATATATATATATATATATATATGTCGTACCTAGTAGCCAGAGCTCACTTCTCAGCCTACTATTCAAGGCCCGATTTGCCTAATAAGCAAAGTTTTCCTGAATTAATGAATTTACTATATTTTTTTCTTACTTAAGATAAAGCAACCCTTTTCTCTACTTTTCCTTTTATATTGGAGTTAAAATTAACGTAGATATTGACCGATTCTAACCAACCCTATCTAACCTAACCTATTTCTATATTTATAGGTAAGGTTAGGTTAGGTACAAAAAAGCTAGGTTAGGTTAGGTTAGGTAAGTTAGGTAGACGAAAAAATATTAATTCATGAAAACTTGGCTTATTAGGCAAATCGGGCCTTGAATAGTAGGCTGAGAAGTGCGTTCTGGCTATTAGGTACGACATATATATATATATATATATATATATATATATATATATATATATATATATATATATATATATATATATATATATATATATATATATATATATATGACAATGTCAGACCACGGAGGAAAAATGAAACAGGAATTTCCTTAAGTACTTTCGTATATTAATACATCTTCAGAAGGAGTGAATGTATTAATATACGAAAGTACTTAAGGAAATTCCTGTTTCATTTTTCCTCCGTGGTCTGACATTGTCACATTTTTAATCACGTGTGTATTTCCGTGATATACACACACACACACATATATATATATATATATATATATATATATATATATATATATATATATATATATATATATATATATATATATATATATATATATGTCGTACCTAGTAGCCAGAACACACTTCTCAGCCTACTATGCAAGGCCCGATTTGCCTAATAAGCCAAGTTTTCATGAATTAATATATTTTCTCTATTTTTTTTCTTATGAAATGATAAAGCTACCCATTTCATTATGTATGAGGTCAATTTTTTTTTATTGGAGTTAAAATTAACGTAGATATATGACCGAACCTAACCAACCCTACCTAACCTAACCTAACCTATCTTTATAGGTTGGGTTAGGTTAGGTAGCCGAAAAACTAAGGTTAGGTTAGGTTAGGTAGGTTAGGTAGTCGAAAAACAATTAATTCATGAAAACTTGGCTTATTAGGCAAATCGGGCCTTGCATAGTAGGCTGAGAAGTGCGTTCTGGCTACTAGGTACGACATATATATATATATATATATATATATATATATATATATATATATATATATATATATATATATTAACTTGCTTAATCCACAAGTGAAGATTAACAATCTTTAGACAACACCCACCAGTGGGCCTCGAACCCAGGAAGCACAACCACCTTCCAGTAGCTGCCGTAACTAGTTTCACCAGAGCGAAACAGACTGGTATCAGGTAACCTCTGGTGACAAGTGTTACCTATCGTTCGTTACGGCTCGTGACCCTACAGCATCCAAGCTTTAATTACGTCTAGGGATACCACTGCTGCTCTCTAAAGCGGGTCACCAGTATAACCCCGTGAATGATAACAGGCTAAGACTTAAAAGTATTTCTCCCTTAGGACTGAAGAATTATACATATAACTTATAATATATATATTCAAAACAGTATAATATAAAAACACAGATGGTAAAGTTAACTTATACAACAAACCAAAAGTATTGTCATCTCACTTAATATAACATAATAAAATATGGCACAACATGAATGTTACAGACTTAACTCTAAAAAGGTGTGATCTCCCTTGGCCCGTATCAGCTACTGAACTCTCGCTCTGTCGCTACCCAAATCCTCACCTCCTCTGCCTCATCCAGGATGAGGGATGGAAACTAAGGACTTTTTAATATTTAAAACTAATTGAACAACCACTTGTTCTCAAAACACATAAGACTGCAAATTACATATAATAGTTACTTACAAAATATATAAGTACAATGCCACCTGCTTAATTGCAGAAAATAAACAATTACCTAAACTAAATAAAAGTGACATCTGGAACTCCCAACTGAACAGGTCCAGCTTCCCGAATCTAACAGGTATTAGACGTGTGCAAAGCAACCGCGCTCCTGTCTCCACTGACGCTGCCACACCACACGATAATTTTCAAAAACACAATGTGTGTACATATACAGGCAATGATATAATGGAACAAAACAAGTTATTTTAAATTTATATACGTATTCTGCTAGGAGTACGTAACACTTCCACCTCCAAGAAAAAAAATGCAATAGATTGAAGATCAATGGCATTTTTTCAAAGTAAAATGTATGACACTTGAGATTTATGGTATTAATTACACCAAACATGTAAAAGTAATTAGAACACATTTCTGGGCAAAAATGAAAACACTCCAAATATAGTCTTACAGGAAACTCAGAAATTTCAGTCTTATGACTATGTTCTACATATGTGTCACTGGAGTATGCAAATTTATCTCTCCAGGGTACTATCTCATTTATTTCACTTTGTTTCAGATCATATTTCACACTCCTATCTACAACAGTATCATTAGTAGCATGAATAGAATTGTCAATAAAGGTAGCTGCTTTCACACAGTTATCATGGCAATTTAGCTTTTCATATGTTTCTACTATTTCTCCAAGATCAGTTCCGTATTTCCATGTGATCCCTTTTTCACATGGTGAATTTTTCCAAGACAGACTCCATTTCCCATTACTCCCTTTTTCTGGAGCTGAACTGCTTAATTGAAGCTGACTGGATGTTGAGTAGATTTGGGACTTCTCCTGGGTATGCTCTGACACAGACATCTGCTCTTCATCACTCTTGATCCTCTGTGGAACACATACTCTCGCCCAATGGATACTAAAATTAGAGAAATTAGCATTAAACCTCACAATTATGTATAAGACTTTCCCATTCATAGAACCTTCCGAAACACAAGACACCGACTTAGCAAACCTTTGACCTTCAAACCAAGAAATACAACCCAAGATAAGTGCAAAGACTACCTGATCGAACTGACTCAGATGATCCATAAGGAACACAGAAATCAATTGCCTCATAACTCTGTCATAACGATCAGTGAAAGAAAACAGGCATATGCCTAGGCACCATATCTCAATCATAACTCTCAAGACAAGTTCAGACCTCCTGATGGTGAACTTGAACACAACACACACTTTCATCAACCGTCTAGTCTGCCAAAAGACTAAATAAAACATGCCGGAAACTTTACAACCCTCACCATCACTTCCCAAGTGATTTACGTCTGATGATAACCAATCAACCAAGAGGTTTAAGGGTCTTAACATCTTGAAGATGCACAGCAGATTACCTGGGAAACACCCAAGGACAATCTGAAACCCTTCACAATGATTAACTCTAGGTAGGATAACCTTATCCCCCAACTTGAAATACACACCTGGAGCCTCAAACATCTGCTCCCCAGTATGATTTAATCCTTCACCCACAATATGACTCTGAAAATCAACTCCAATATGACTCTGAAAGTCAACACCACACTTGAGTGGAACATACACTTTTATCACTCGTGCATTAAAATTAATTGGATCTGAATATAGAGACACGGCTCTAGTATAACTCACCACTTCCTCAGAACTACTGGTTGCACAACCTACTTGAGTAAACTCTCTCTGCTCAACCACAAGGCTTGACAAAGATGTCCCACAGTCCATTACTTCACAAGAAAATGGCTCATGCAGAATAAAAGTAGATTTCAACATCCTACACACACTCTGACTCAATGTACCCAATGAGAAATACTTACTCCACGTGGAATAAGAATCACAACTCCGCAACTTAGATCCAAATGCTACTTTACCACTCTCAATGATTTTACCAAAATTTCCTCCCATGACTTCTGGAGCTGCTTGGAGTACTGTCTGCTCACAATCAATAATATCACTACCAAGCTGGGTCACATCCTCACAGACAACTGAAGAGGGAGGCTCCATGGGTCTCCATCTACTCAACAGAAGCTGATCCTCTGGCTGCTTTCCCACGCTCTCCAAAACTGGATCTACAGTACAGACTGTCTCCTGGCTTCTCTCTGAAATCTTAGGGTCAGTTCTACTCAATGCACTTAAATTAAGGGAATCTGAAACGAGCGGGCAAGTAACAGGTAGTTTGACCTCCTCCCCTATTATATCACCTTGACTAGGGTGAGGCGGGGCCTCTACAACGGACTTACTCTCGACAACTGATTCTAAACTTGGAGTGAGCGGGAATACTTCTGCCAACCCGACATCTTGTCCTAAACCATTCACTTGGCTGGAATACAGAGTCGTGGCTTTTAAGTTTCTCTCAACTCCTGGCACAACGTTCGTAGTGAGCGGGCAAGACAATGGTACATGGACATCCTTTCCCAATTTATTGGAATAAAGCAGAGTCATAGTATCAGGCTTACTCTCAACAACTAAATCGGCCACACAGGAATCTGGAACAACCACATCCCACTTCTCCACTGAAAGGGTACTGGTTACTGGAACAAATGCTTGAGTAACAACATCAGAACTGACAACTGGATTTATATTAGTACTGACATCAGCACAGGTAGAATGGACAAAACCATCTTCTACAACAGGTTCATTCATAGAACTAACTTCAGCACAGGTAGAATAAACATGGTCTGCAACTGGCTGTTTACACAAACGGGGATCAATCTCACCCACAACATGATTTATGGCCACATCATTACCCAATATAACATCCACACCTGGGATGGGCAACTGTGTACTAACACCCACAGTGCATAAACTTGGTGTAATGGTGGATCTGAAATTAATGTCTATTAGAGGTACAGTTTTACATCCTGCAACACTTTGAAGAACAACAAACTTTCCAGTCTCTCTCTGTTCAACATCAGAAAGAATACTGGATGAAATTATGGTTTGGGAAGCACCTGTATCACGAAGAATAACCACTGGCTTCCACTTCCCATTAATACACAAAACTTCACCTGAAGACATATATGGTGAATACTGTTTCACCCAATTGGGGTTTACAGTTACATGTTTATTAGTAAGTTTATTTTGCACACCTCTGCAATAAATGAGACCAGTTGGTCGTAACTCAGGGTGCAATATAAAACATGAATTAATTCCATGGCCTTTTCTCTTACAATGGGAACAAGACCTTACAGTGGACACGGTAGAACCAACTGTAGGTTTAGAAATAACATTACTAGGCTTAGATGATCCTGGCAATGGAGTAACAATCTTAGAGTTAGTAAGAGAAGAGTTCACGGGAGTAACTGTCGCACCAGGAGGAGACTTATACTGATAAGGAGTTCTGTGAGCATTATAATTTACTCTACGACTAGGCTTAGGTGAAGTGGCCGTAAATTTGGCCTTAGTCAACAACTCGTGCTCATCCGCGAGCTTTGACAGCTCATAAATGTCTGTTACATTCTTTTGTTCTGCCATAAAAGTAGACAACTGGTCTGGGAGACATGACAATACTTCTTCCATTATAAGAAGATTCTTTAGAGCATCAAAGTCAGTGACTGAAAGTGACTTTAACCATCTGTTGCAAAAATTCGTCTTCTGACGAGTAAAATCTGCTATTGTCTGATCACTTATCCTCCTTAGGTTCCTAAACTTTTGCCTGTGTGCCTCTGGATTTATTTGGTATGCATTTAAGATGCTTTTCTTTACAAATTCGTAATCAAGGCTATGAGCGTCAGGTAGGGATGTAAAAACCTCCTGACTACGCCCCTTAAATTGAGACTGCATAATGGCTACCCACTGATCCCTTGGCCAGTTCATACTGATGGCAATTTTATAAAAATGTGCAAAGAAAACCTCCTCCTCATTGAACTTGGGTAACTCTATATACTTATTCATCCTGATGGGATTATTATCACTATTTATTGAAACATTACTAGTATTTCCATGCCCAGCTGCCATACGCTGTGATTCAAGCCTGAAGTTAGTGTCAGCCATTTGTTGTTGAATCTCTAATTGTTGCTTTTTTGTGGCTTCTAGTTGCAACTGTGCCATAACCTCTAAACGTCTAGTCTCAAGCTCCCTTTGCTGAGCTTCAGCCTCTAATATTTCCTGTTGCTGTTGAGCTTCAATCTCTCTTTGACGAGCTTCAGCCTCTAATATTTTCTGTTGCTGTTGAGCTTCAATCTCTAATATTTTCTGTTCTTTTTGAGCTTCAAACTCTCTTTGACGAGCTTCAGCCTCTAATATTCTCTGTTCTTTTTGAGCTTCAAGCTTAGCATTGGCTATTTGCGCTTCTAACTCAAGACGCTTTAACGTCATCTGATCACTCGACTCCTCTCTTAACTCCTCTAGAATTTCTTCCTCTAACTCTCCATTCTCAACAAAATGTGTCACAATGACTTTCAATATTTGGGCTTTAACCATTCTATTGTTGGCGGTCAAATCCAACTGATTTGCCATTTGTATTAACTCAGTCTTTTTCAGGCTCTGAATCCCTTCAAAGTCTGGGTGAGCCACCAACGATGCAACTTTCTCCTCCATCGTTACTAACACTTGGCACTTGATTCGCAACAATAATTAACAATGGCACTGCACTACACTTCACTGTAAAATTGTCACCACACTGAAAATTCGCTTGGCCTCACTGCACAAACAAAATATATAGGATGACTTACCTCAAAATCGTGAAACGTTGTTACTTGACACACAGGAAAGCTTGCTTGGCACATGGAATAGTTCTTAAGAAACACACAGACACTTGACACAATGTTACCTAGGAAGGCAAGGTTAGATTAGCACAGTTAAGGTTAAGTGGGAACAATATTTCCCGGCACAGGCCCCCATAACTCTTG
>NW_025559900.1:0-15946 GCF_020424385.1 Procambarus clarkii
AGTTTCCTTTGACAATTTTCAGCTAAGAGAAAGGGTGTTTTAGTTAAGAACAGTGTTGAACGAGGCTATTTCTGACTATTTTTAGTTGACTGGATAATAGGTTTAGTTGAGAAATGACGAAAGTGACTATGTTTTTAGTTGATTGGCGAAAGATTTTTAGTTAAGAAGTTACAAGAAAGGTTTGTCTTTGTAAATTTGGAACTGAATAAATTGTAGATTTGTTTAAGAATATGGCTGGTAGAACTATTAAGTTGACTACGAGAATTACTTTGACATAGTTTTTGCAAATAAAAACTTGGTGACTAAAATTGTTGAGGAAACTGTATTGCTGATGCTAATATTTGACAAAGAACTAGTTAGTGAATGAAGAAGAAACAAAGAACATAAAAAATTGAGGTTAAGTAAGGGAATGAACACAGTGAACATACGGTGAACACAGAAAACATGTAAGAAAAAGTTGATGAATACAGTGAACATGCTGGGAATATGAACTTACAGAGAACATGAAAACATGATAAGGAGAATAGGGAATACAAAGAATGAACAATGGACTTGTGAAGAACATGGAGAATATGACAAAGAATGTAGAAAACATGTAAGTGAAGGTGAAAAACGAAGTGATCTTGTGAGGAACATGAACTTGTAGAGGAACATGAATATTGACAAAGAACACAAAAAATATGGAAGTTAGCATGAATATTGAGTATAAAAGTTGTAAAGAGAACATGTGATGAACGTGAAAACATAGAAAATATGACTAGAATTTGTAGAGAAAGTAATGAGACTAAGAGAAAGATTACAGAAAAAATGGAGATACTTGTGAAAATATGAACTGAATGGGACTGTGAACATTTGAAGAACATGGAGTGAACATAGAAAACATGGACAAAATGTGAAGAACACAGCTGAATATAGAGAAAATATGCAAATACAGTACGATTATTGAAGGTTTTGATACGTTGGGGATGAGAAGGGTAAAGTAAATACTCTGATAAACAGATAGGCTGGAGAGGGACTTGATCGAATATATTTATGTCTGATGATCTAAGGCTGAGGAAATGGAGCTTGGTTAATGCCCCGATTAATTTTACTACGTTAGAAATATGGTGATCTTAAATCTCAGGGTGATTTAGTTGGAAAATAAAGAACTTGCACAAATGAACTAAGCTGGGGCACAAGAGTTGAAACTTGATAACTGAACTGGTTTTTATTTACTATGTCTGAAAATGTAGTTGGGTGATTTGGACTGAGAGTAATGATTTTACAAAAGTGAGCTTGGACAGAGGACAAGAGCTAGTTTTATAATTGTTTACTTCATATTTACTATGTCTGAAATACAGAGGGTAAAAAATTTCAGGGAAATTGATGGTTTATTTACAAAGACTTGAGGGTGGAAGAGGGTGGGGGACGAGAGCTGGAGCTCGATAACTGACTTGATTTTATTTACTAACTTTGAAGTATGTCTGCTTTTAATTTTAGGGAAATTGATGGGTTATTTACAAAGATACGAAGGAGAACTAAGGCGGGGACGAGAGCTGGAGCTCGATAACTGACTTGATTTTATTTACGGTGTCTGAAATACAGAGGGTAGAAATTTCAGGGAAATTGGTGGTTTATTTACAAAGATATGAAAGAGAACTAAGGCGGAGGACAAGAGCTGGAGCTTGGTAACTGTTTTGATCTTATTTATGGTGTCTGAAATATAGAGGCTAAAAATCTCAGGGAATTTGGACTGTTACTAATGATTTTGTACAAATGAACTAAGCTGGGGACAAGAGCTAGAGTTTGATAATTGTTTGCATTTACTAAACTATGTCTGAAATACAGAGGGTAGAAATTTCAGGGAAATTGGACTGATACTAACGAAGATACGAGAGAGAGCTAAGGCGGAGGACAAGAGCTGGAGCTTGGTAACTAAATTACTGTATTGAACAACATTTGAAATATGATTATTTTTAAATTTTGGAATGATAGTATTCTTTATACGACAGGGGACTAAGGTGGGGAACGTGAGCTAGAACTTGCTTACTAACATGATTTATTTGTGTAAAACTGACTTGCTTAATGAAAGGAGCAAACATACTGACTTGCTTAATGAAAAGGAGCAAACATACGATGTTGGAAAATAGTTGAACTGAATGAAAGGAGAGAGAGAGAGAGAGGAGGGACGGTCCAGATATTATGAGAAGATAACATAAGATAAGAGGTCTGGCTGACCGGGCGTAAAGTAAACACAGGTGAGGCGACAGATTGCGAGGTAAGGGGGGGAGGGAGGGGGGTGTGATGTACGAAACCCTGAAAACAATGACTTACACAGGTGATTTTCTAAATTTATATGAATAACTAAGGCTTACATAGACGATTTTGTAAGTTGAAAACATGTAAAATATGTCCGTAGAGTTCTCCTGGAAGCCCTAAAGTGCTACACACGTTATTTGAATTTCTCCCATAAGGCTTTAACAAACTTCTAAGTCTCGGAAATTATTTTTCTCATAAGAAATCCTTACTTCTAAAATCTGCGACTGACAAAATTTACCTGAAAACCCCCAAGCGCTATACACGATTTTCTAAATTTACCTGAAACCCTTGGGGCGCACAGGGGATATTCTAAATTTACCTGAAACCCTTGGGGCGCACAGGTACCTTTTTTCCCTTTGGACCTGAAACCCTTGGGGCGCACAGGTACCTTTTTTCCCTTTGGACCTGAAACCCTTGGGGCGCACAGGCACTTTTTTCCCCTTTGGACCTGAAACCCTTGGGGCGCACAGGGGATATTCTAAATTTACCTGAAACCCTTGGGGCGCACAGGGGATATTCTAAATTTACCTGAAACCCTTGGGGCGCACAGGTACCTTTTTTCTCCCAGAAAAAAAAGGTACCTGTGAGGCGCCTTCCCTACTACTCACACACACACACACACCCTCACCCGAACACTCACAGGGGCACTCACACTCACACACACCCATAGACTGTGATAAGGGAGATCATCTGAGGGGACACAGATGGCCTCCTGGACCCACAGGTATAACCGGACACACACGCACCCGGACACTCACACTCACACACACTCGCCCGGACACTCACAGTGATATACACACTCACACACAGACACACATCCATAGACACAAACTGTGATAAGGGAGACCATCTGAGGGGACACAGATGGCCTCCTGGACACACAAGTATATATCAATATTTAATTTATTATTTATTATTTAATTTTATTTAATAAGTAATCAAATTAATGTTTTTTATAAATTATTATTTTATTAAATTATTAAATAATTATATTAATAAAACAAATTAAATTAAATTTAATAATTAAATATTTATTATTTAATTTACAAATATGACAGATTTTTTAAATATATATATATATATATATATATATATATATATATATATATATATATATATATATATATATATATATATATATATATATATATATATATATATATATGTTATATATATATATATATATATATTGATTGATATATATATATATACATTGATTGCTTTATATATATATATATATATATATATATATATATAAAGCAATCAATGTATATATATATATATCAATCAATATATATATATATATATATATATATATATATATATATATATATATATACATATATATATATATAATATATATATATATATATATATATATATATATATATATATATATATATGCGAACAAGCCTTAATGGTCCCCAGGACTATGGGTGGGGACCCATAGCCTCGGAGAAGAAAATAAAAAGTATTCAGAGGAGACCTTCTGGTTTCTCACTGAACACTAATATTATCTGCTCCTAGCACCCCCATTCTTTTCTATGTACACATATATATTTACTTTATTTGAATATATATATATTTATATATTTATATATATATATATATATATATATATATATATATATATATATATATATATATATATATATATATATATATATATATCTATATATATATATATATATATATATATATATATATATATATATATATATATATATATATATAAAGAGAATGTCTGTCTATGTTATGAGGCCACATGCTGGAGGATGCAGTCATACACAGATTTATTTTAAAATTTATTTATTAATATATTATTAAGGCTTATTATTACTAAATTAATGTATTTGTAGAGGGAATGGTCTGGGGTAGGAACGGGCATAGGTTGGTCAGTGTTGACTTAAGCTAAAGGATTTAGGAATAATTATTAATTATTCTTATCACTCCCCCCCCCCCCCTACCAATTTAATTAAAGTTAATTGTAAAATAATGCTTGAGATGGCTGAAGACTTTTTCCTGCTTAGAAAAAAACCTAAATTAAACACATAAAGAAGTTTATTGGTCCTGATTTAAGTTAAAGGAAGAGGTGCAAAGGTGGTGGTGGGGGGGGGGGGAAGGATACGGGATTTAGAGGTGGAATGAAGAGAGGGAACAGGGGGGAGTGGTGCAGGTGAAACAGGGAGGAAGAGTGGGGAACAGGGGGTGCTGTACAGGTGATACAGGGATGGGGATGGGGGAACAGGGGGAGTGGTGCAGATGAAACAGGGATGAAGAGGGAGAAACAGGGGGGAGTGGTGCAGGTGAAACAGGGATGAAGAGGGAGAAACAGAGGGAGTGGTGCAGGTGAAACAGGGATGGGGATGGGGGAACAGGGGAGTGGTGCAGGTGAAACAGGGATGGGGATGGGGAACAGGGGGAGTGGTGCAGGTGAAACAGGGATGCAGAGGGAGAAACAGGGGGAGTGGTGCAGGTGAAACAGGGATTAAAGGAAAATTGATATAAGTAGATAGATGGATGTTTACATTGATTGCTAAATATATACATTGACGGATAGACGGATGCATAGATGCATCCGTCTATCTGATGGATGGAAAGAGATATGAGTAGATGGATGGATAGACAGAAGAGTTGATGGACGGATAAATGGAATATAAATGTATATAATGATAAATGGTTGGTTAATGGGAAGATAGATTGATGGATTGACAGATATAAGTAGATAGATAGATGGATCCATTGATGGATTCATTTGTGCTTATCTCTTGAGGTTCTTCTTGAGATGATTTCGGGGCTTTAGTGTCCCCGCGGTCCGGTCCTCGACCAGGCCTCCACCCCCAGGAAGCAGCCCGTGACAGCTGACTAACACCCAGGTACCTGTTTTACTGCAAGGTAACAGGGGCACAGGGTGAAAGAAACTCTGCCTATTGTTTCTCGGCGTCGCCCGGAATCGAACCCGGGACCACAGGATCACAAGTCCAGTGTCCAGTGTGCTGTCCGCTCGGCCGACTGGCTCTCCGGTCGGAGGGGAGCCGGTGAACAGGTGAATCAGGTTAAAGAATATCTGTCGATTTGCTATTGCATCAACTGAGATTCGATATGGGACCATTAGGATTATAACCAAAGAACTCTCTCCGTTTAGACGGTAGGCCTCCAGTTTGTGTGTGTGTGTGTGTGTGTGTGTGTGTGTGTGTGTGTGTTAGAGAGAAATAGATGTAGTAGATATAAAAAAAAGGAAAAATACATATATTTGATAGGCGGGGTCCAAGAGCTAATAACTCGATTCTGCAGATACATATAGTAAATACAAGGAGAAAATAAATACACACACACACACACATTAATTGATAATGGACTTTTTTGTGTGCGTATCCATGTGTACTATTGTCAAGACCGACAGACACGTGAAGCTATGTGTGTGTAAGTGTACCTGTAATTAAACTGACATGTGTACGGTAATTATCTGTATGTGTCCATTTTAAAGGTACACATTAGTGAATGTGTATTTATGTAAATTGATTGACATATGTACGTGTGCGCGCGATTAGTGTTACTTTAATTTATATGGTTAACATTTATACGTTTGAATGACATAGTTTCCCATTATTGTCACATTTTTTGTTACATGTCTACTATTGTCAAGATGGACAGACACGTCCAGCTATGAGTGTTTATGTGTACCAGTAATTGAACTGACATGTGTACTGCAACTATCTGCGTGTGTTCATTTTAAAGGAATATATTAGTGAATGTTTATTTATGTAAATTGATTGGAATATGTATGTGGACGCTCGGTTAGTGTTACTGTAATTTACATGGTTAACGTTTGAATGCCATAGTTCCCCCTCATTGTCACATTTTTTGTTACTATTTCGCTGTTCACTCACTCTCTCTGAATCCTGTGGACTAATTGTGCTCACGTGTGTTTGTGTAGGGTAGGAGAACCATAGGCTTTTCACACAATAATTTGCAGCTATTTGCTAAGAAACATTTCAAAAGATCATCTATGTTTTTAATAAGTGTTCTTTTTCCTAACATACAAGTCAATCACACAGTACCTAACCTCAGTCAGAAACACTTTTCTTACTATATCTCGCAACGTCTTTTCCATATATATCCTATCTTAAATAATTAACAATTTTAATTCATAACTGCCAACCCCCCTCCCATCCAAAGCTTTCAAACCCACCAAACATCATTCCTTTTCCTTAACCTCTCCCAAATTATCTTTTGCACCAATTCACAAACTAGGGGGCTTTATAGCTGAGTGGACGTCGCTCTCGACTCGTAATCGTAGCACATTCGGCCCCACGGTGATGGAACAAACGGAAATCAGCAGAGTTTCTATCATTCTGATGCCCCTGTTACCTAGCAGTAAATATGTACCTGGGCGTTAGACAGCTGTTATGGGCTGCTTCCTGGGTGTGTGTGTGTGGAATGTTTTTTATTAGTTAGTAATAATTGATTGATTGACAGTTGAGAGGCGGGCCGAAAGAGTAGAGCTCAACCCTAGCAAGCACAACTAGGTGAACACAACTAGATAAATACTAACCAACCTCGATCTCGACAATCCATTACACACACAAGCCCCCCCCCCCTCACCCCCCAACTCCCCAAATCGTTCTACCTAAGTCAATACAAAATTAAAACAAATCAATTAATTCACCAAAAATACTAACTATAAATAAAGGAACCAAATTTGAGACATACAGCGACTCCAGCGTGGTCTAGTCGGAAGAGAACGTGTTCTCATCTGGATAGATTGCGATCGAGTCTGTCGGAACGGGTGTGTAACTGCAGGGCACAAATATTTGTGTGTCCCCTCCTGTAGCTGCCTCTGTTTCGACAGGTTCCCTGGATAGCTGGAATTGGCCTGGCCCTTGAAAAGTGGGGAAAGGGTGAAATCCGTTGGGTCCACGGATGGATACCTTGGATCCATGGACCTAGAGCAGGTCTAATCACCTGGGATTCGAACCCACGGTGGGAATAAGGGAGGAGATATGGGAAGGGCGGGGGGGGGGAAGGATGTTTCCCTGGAACCAAACCTCACATAAATCCGGACACTCACACACACACACACACACACACACCCTCACCCGAACACTCACAGGGGCACTCACACTCACACTGTCGGAAAATCCGACACCATTTAATATCATACAGATAATAACTGTATTACCAACAAGTTACCCATAGAAAACGTAACTTGTAGAGGAATTACCGTCTATAGAAAACGGGATATCGTCACCACATACTATTATAATTCACCAGCTATTTTGCTGGGAATTATTCTTAAATACATTAGTCTTTGGACTTTACCATCACAAAAACATTTCATATAAATTAAATAAATATAAATCTCACAGGTCGGTACCCACATTATTTTGGTCCTTCGAAACCGAATTATTTGGACCTTCGGAACCGGAATATTCGGTCCTATGAACCCACATTTGGTCATCTTAGTACCGGATGAACCAGTTAACCAGTGGATTCATTAAATATACTAGTGCAGTGTTATTTAAACAAGGCCAGGCGTCAGAGAGTGGGGAAGGAGGGCAGCCATTGTTGTGTCACCTCCGAGACGTGTGGAGCAAATTTAGCTCCTATCATATCTGGACAATGTCGGCCAGACGTCAATAGAATGGAGTGTTAGATGCAGCCATTGTTTATTGAGACCAGAGGCTCACACGGGAGCAAATACGGCTCCTGTTAATTTTACTTGGACGTAGTGTTATGGAAACCAAGGTACCATCTCCAACACGATGTCTACAATTCAAGTTAAGTCTATCCGAAACCGTTATCATTCATTTATGGCCATTAATGTCAGGATATAGGGTGACCCGGTTAGATCGCGAAATCGCCTCATACTAAAGGTAATTAAGCCAGGTCTTCAATGTTCTGTATAGTGTTTTCTCTGATATAGCTTGTCATATATAGGATTCTGGCTTCACAGCTAGCGCACTTTTGACAGGTCAAGACGAGGAAGGAAGATTTGTGCACCAGTTACTGGGTGATATGGAAGCTACCTCAAAGAGGATAATTTGGTGTCTACACCCTAGTTATACCTGGTGGACTAACCTGCTGTACTATAAGATAAGGAACCTCTTCAATGTATGTAGTCTATTCTTGTAGTTTGATTGGCTGCATATATATATAAACTAATAAACCCCCCCTAATGTGTAGAGGATCGATTTGTGAGATTATGAGATTATTGCAGAAATACAGTCCACTTATCATTATACAAATTGCTATCGAAGTATATAAATTAACGTAAATATAAATTCATATAAATTAAATAAATATAAATCTCACAGGTCGGTTCCCACACACACACACCCATAGACTGTGATAAGGGAGATCATCTGAGGGGACACAGATGGCCTCCTGGACCCACAGGTATAACCGGACACACACGCACCCGGACACTCACACTCACACACACTCGCCCGGACACTCACAGTGATATACACACTCACACACAGACACACATCCATAGACACAAACTGTGATAAGGGAGACCATCTGAGGGGACACAGATGGCCTCCTGGACACACAAGTATATATCAATATTTAATTTATTATTTATTATTTAATTTTATTTAATAAGTAATCAAATTAATGTTTTTTATAAATTATTATTTTATTAAATTATTAAATAGTTATATTAATAAAACAAATTAAATTAAATTTAATAATTAAATATTTATTATTTAATTTACAAATATGACAGATTTTTTAAATATATATATATATATATATATATATATAATATATTATATATATATATATATATATATATATATATATATATATATATATATATATATATATATATATATATATATATATATATATATATATATATATATATATATATATATATATTGATTGATATGATATATATATATACATTGCTTTATATATATATATATATATATATAATATATATATATATATATATATATATATATATATATATATATATATATATATATATGCGAACAAGCCTTAATGGTCCCCAGGACTATGGGTGGGGACCCATAGCCTCGGAGAAGAAAATAAAAAGTATTCAGAGGAGACCTTGTGGTTTCTCACTGAACACTAATATTATCTGCTCCTAGCACCCCCATTCTGTTCTATGTACACATATATATTTACTTTATTTGAATATATATATTTATATATATATATATATATATATATATATATATATATATATATATATATATATATATTATATATATATATATATATATATATATATATATATATATATATATATATATATATATATATATATAAAGAGAATGTCTGTCTATGTTATGAGGCCACATGCTGGAGGATGCAGTCATACACAGATTTATTTTAAAATTTATTTATTAATATATTATTAAGGCTTATTATTACTAAATTAATGTATTTGTAGAGGGAATGGTCTGGGGTAGGGAACGGGCATAGGTTGGTCAGTGTTGACTTAAGCTAAAGGATTTAGGAATAATTATTAATTATTCTTATCACTCCCCCCCCCCCCTACCAATTTAATTAAAGTTAATTGTAAAATAATGCTTGAGATGGCTGAAGACTTTTTCCTGTTTAGAAAAAACCTAAATTAAACACATAAAGAAGTTTATTGGTCCTGATTTAAGTTAAAGGAAGAGGTGCAAAGGTGGTGGTGGGGGGGGGAGGATACGGGATTTAGAGGTGGAATGAAGAGAGGGAACAGGGGGAGTGGAGCAGGTGAAACAGGGAGGAAGAGTGGGGAACAGGGGGTGCTGTACAGGTGATACAGGGATGGGGATGGGGGAACAGGGGGAGTGGTGCAGATGAAACAGGGATGAAGAGGGAGAAACAGGGGGAGTGGTGCAGGTGAAACAGGGATGAAGAGGGAGAAACAGAGGGAGTGGTGCAGGTGAAACAGGGATGGGGATGGGGGAACAGGGGGAGTGGTGCAGGTGAAACAGGGATGGGGATGGGGAACAGGGGGAGTGGTGCAGGTGAAACAGGGATGCAGAGGGAGAAACAGGGGGAGTGGTGCAGGTGAAACAGGGATTAAAGGAAAATTGATATAAGTAGATAGATGGATGTTTACATTGATTGCTAAATATATACATTGACGGATAGACGGATGCATAGATGCATCCGTCTATCTGATGGATGGAAAGAGATATGAGTAGATGGATGGATAGACAGAAGAGTTGATGGACGGATAAATGGAATATAAATGTATATAATGATAAATGGTTGGTTAATGGGAAGATAGATTGATGGATTTGACAGATATAAGTAGATAGATAGATGGATCCATTGATGGATTCATTTGTGCTTATCTCTTGAGGTTCTTCTTGAGATGATTTTCGGGGCTTTAGTGTCCCCGCGGTCCGGTCGTCCTCGACCAGGCCTCCTCCCCCAGGAAGCAGCCCGTGACAGCTGACTAACACCCAGGTACCTGTTTTACTGCAAGGTAACAGGGGCACAGGGTGAAAGAAACTCTGCCTATTGTTTCTCGGCGGCGCCCGGAATCGAACCCGGGACCACAGGATCACAAGTCCAGTGTCCAGTGTGCTGTCCGCTCGGCCGACTGGCTCTCCGGTCGGAGGGGAGCCGGTGAACAGGTGAATCAGGTTAAAGAATATCTGTCGATTTGCTATTGCATCAACTGAGATTCGATATGGGACCATTAGGATTATAACCAAAGAACTCTCTCCGTTTAGACGGTAGCCTCCAGTTTGTGTGTGTGTGTGTGTGGTGTGTGTGTGTGTGTGTGTGTGTGTGTTAGAGAGAAATAGATGTAGTAGATATAAAAAAAGGAAAAATATATATATTTGATAGGCGGGGTCCAAGAGCTAATAACTCGATTCTGCAGATACATATAGTAAATACAAGGAGAAAATAAATACACACACACACACACATTAATTGATAATGGACTTTTTTGTGTGCGTATCCATGTGTACTATTGTCAAGACCGACAGACACGTGAAGCTATGTGTGTGTAAGTGTACCTGTAATTAAACTGACATGTGTACGGTAATTATCTGTATGTGTCCATTTTAAAGGTACACATTAGTGAATGTGTATTTATGTAAATTGATTGACATATGTACGTGTGCGAGCGATTAGTGTTACTGTAATTTATATGGTTAACATTTATACGTTTGAATGACATAGTTTCCCATTAATGTCACATTTTTTGTTACATGTCTACTATTGTCAAGATGGACAGACACGTCCAGCTGTGAGTGTTTATGTGTACCAGTAATTGAACTGACATGTGTACTGCAACTATCTGCGTGTGTCCATTTAAAGGAATATATTAGTGAATGTTTATTTATGTAAATTGATTGGAATATGTATGTGGACGCTCGGTTAGTGTTACTGTAATTTATATGGTTAACGTTTGAATGACATAGTTTCCCCTCAATGTCACATTTTTTGTTACTATTTCGCTGTTCACTCACTCTCTCTGAATCCTGTGGACTAATTGTGCTCACGTGTGTTTGTGTAGGGTAGGAGAAACCATAGGCTTTTCACACAATAATTTGCAGCTATTTGCTAAGAAACATTTCAAAAGATCATCTATGTTTTTAATAAGTGTTCTTTTTCCTAACATACAAGTCAATCACACAGTACCTAACCTCAGTCAGAAACACTTTTCTTACTATATCTCGCAACGTCTTTTGCATATATATCCTATCTTAAATAATTAACAATTTTAATTCATAACTGCCAACCCCCCTCCCATCCAAAGCTTTCAAACCCACCAAACATCATTCCTTTCCTTAACCTCTCCCAAATTATCTTTTGCACCAATTCACAAACTAGGGGGCTTTATAGCTGAGTGGACGTCGCTCTCGACTCGTAATCGTAGCACATTCGGCCCCACGGTGATGGAACAAACGGAAATCAGCAGAGTTTCTATCATTCTGATGCCCCTGTTACCTAGCAGTAAATATGTACCTGGGCGTTAGACAGCTGTTATGGGCTGCTTCCTGGGTGTGTGTGTGTGGAATGTTTTTTATTAGTTAGTAATAATTGATTGATTGACAGTTGAGAGGCGGGCCGAAAGAGTAGAGCTCAACCCTAGCAAGCACAACTAGGTGAACACAACTAGATAAATACTAACCAACCACGATCTCGACAATCCATTACACACACAAGCCCCCCCCCCTCACCCCCAACTCCCCAAATCGTTCTACCTAAGTCAATACAAAATTAAAACAAATCAATTAATTCACCAAAAATACTAACTATAAATAAAGAAACCAAATTTGAGACATACAGCGACTCCAGCGTGGTCTAGTCGGAAGAGAACGTGTTCTCATCTGGATAGATTGCGATCGAGTCTGTCGGAACGGGTGTGTAACTGCAGGGCACAAATATTGGTGTGTCCCCTCCTGTAGCTGCCTCTGTTTCGACAGGTTCCCTGGATAGCTGGAATTGGCCTGGCCCTTGAAAAGTGGGGAAAGGGTGAAATCCGTTGGGCCCACGGATGGATACCTTGGATCCATGGACCTAGAGCAGGTCTAATCACCTGGGATTCGAACCCACGGTGGGAATAAGGGAGGAGATATGGGAAGGGCGGGGAGGGGAAGGATGTTTCCCTGGAACCAAACCTCACATAAACCCGGACACTCACACACACCACCAAGTATATAGGGAGGGCGCCTCACAGGTACCTTTTTTTTTCTGGGAGAAAAAAGGTACCTGTGCGCCCCAAGGGTTTCAGGTAAATTTAGAATATCCCCTGTGCGCCCCAAGGGTTTCAGGTAAATTTAGAATATCCCCTGTGCGCCCCAAGGGTTTCAGGTCCAAAGGGGAAAAAAGTGCCTGTGCGCCCCAAGGGTTTCAGGTCCAAAGGGAAAAAAGGTACCCTGTGCGCCCCAAGGGTTTCAGGTCCAAAGGAAAAAAAGGTACCTGTGCGCCCCAAGGGTTTTCAGGTTAAATTTAGAATATCCCCTGTGCGCCCCCAAGGGTTTTCAGGTAAATTTAGAAAATCGTGTATAGCGCTGGGGGTTTTTCAGGTAAATTTTGTCAGTCGCAGATTTTAGAAGTAAGGATTTCTTATGAGAAAAATAATTTCCGAGACTTAGAATTTTGTTAAAGCCTTATGGGAGAAATTCAAATAACGTGTGTAGCACTTTAGGGCTTCCAGGAGAACTCTACGGACATATTTTACATGTTTTCAACTTACAAAATCGTCTATGTAAGCCTTAGTTATTCATATAAATTTAGAAAATCACCTGTGTAAGTCATTGTTTTCAGGGTTTCGTACATCACACCCCCCCTCCCTCCCCCCCTTACCTCGCAATCTGTCGCCTCACCTGTGTTTACTTTACGCCCGGTCAGCCAGACCTCTTATCTTATGTTATCTTTCTCATAATAGCTGGACCGTCCCTCCTCTCTCTCTCTCTCTCCTTTCATTCAGTTCAACTATTTTCCAACATCGTATGTTTGCTCCTTTTCATTAAGCAAGTCAGTATGTTTTGCTCCTTTTCATTAAGCAAGTCAGTTTTACACAAATAAATCATGTTAGTAAGCAAGTTCTAGCTCACGTTCCCCACCTTAGTCCCCTGTCGTATAAAGAATACTATCATTCCAAAATTTAAAAATAATCATATTTCAATGTTTTTCAATACAGTAATTTAGTTACCAAGCTCCAGCTCTTGTCCTCCGCCTTAGCTCTCTCTCGTATCTTCGTTAGTATCAGTCCAATTTCCCTGAAATTTCTACCCTCTGTATTTCAGACATAGTTTAGTAAATGCAAACAATTATCAAACTCTAGCTCTTGTCCCCAGCTTAGTTCATTTGTACAAAATCATTAGTAACAGTCCCAAATTCCCTGAGATTTTTAGCCTCTATATTTTCAGACACCATAAATAAGATCAAAACAGTTACCAAGCTCCAGCTCTTGTCCTCCGCCTTAGTTCTCTTTCATATCTTTGTAAATAAACCACCAATTTCCCTGAAATTTCTTCTACCCTCTGTATTTCAGACACCGTAAATAAAATCAAGTCAGTTATCGAGCTCCAGCTCTCGTCCCCGCCTTAGTTCTCCTTCGTATCTTTGTAAATAACCCATCAATTTCCCTAAATTAAAAGCAGACATACTTCAAAGTTAGTAAATAAAATCAAGTCAGTTATCGAGCTCCAGCTCTCGTCCCCCACCCTCTTCCACCCTCAAGTCTTTGTAAATAAACCATCAATTTCCCTGAAATTTTTTACCCTCTGTATTTCAGACATAGTAAATATGAAGTAAACAATTATAAAACTAGCTCTTGTCCTCTGTCCAAGCTCACTTTTGTAAATCATCTTTACTCTCAGTCCAAATCACCCAACTACATTTTCAGACATAGTAATAAAAAAAAACCAGTTCAGTTATCAAGTTTCAACTCTTGTGCCCCAGCTTAGTTCATTTGTGCAAGTTCTTTATTTTCCACCTAAATCACCAGCTGAGATTTAAGATCACCATATTTCTAACGTAGTAAAATTAATCGGGGCATTAACCAAGCTCCATTTCCGCAGCCTTAGATCATCAGACATAAATATATTCGATCAAGTCCCTCTCCAGCCTATCTGTTTATCAGAGTATTTACTTTACCCTTTCTCATCCCCAACGTATCAAAACCTTCAATAATCGTACTGTATTTGCATATTTTCTCTATATTCAGCTGTGTTTTCTTCACATTTTGTCCATGTTTTCTATGTTCCCTCCATGTTCTTCAAATGTTCACAGTCCCCATTCAGTTCATATTTTCACAAGTATCTCCATTTTTTCTGTAATCTTTCTCTTAGTCTCATTACTTTCTCTACAAATTCGAGTCATATTTCTATGTTTTCACGTTCATCACATGTTCTCTTTACAACTTTTATACTCAATATTCATGCTAACTTCCTATTTTTGTGTGTTCTTTGTCAATATTCATGTTCCTCTACAAGTTCATGTTCCTCACAAGATCACTTCGTTTTTCACCTTCACTTACATGTTTTCTACATTCTTTGTCATATTCTCCATGTTCTTCACAAGTCCATTGTTCATTCTTTGTATTCCCTATTCTCCTTATCATGTTTTCATGTTCTCTGTAAGTTCATATTCCCAGCATGTTCACTGTATTCATCAACTTTTTCTTACATGTTTTCTGTGTTCACCGTATGTTCACTGTGTTCATTCCCTTACTTAACCTCATTTTTTTATGTTCTTTGTTTCTCCATTCACTAACTAGTTCTTTGTCAAATATAGCATCAGCAATACAGTTTCCTCAACAATTTTAGTCACCAGTTTTTATTTGCAAAAACTATGTCAAAGTAATTCTCGTAGTCAACTTAATAAGTTCTACCAGCCATATTCTTAAACAAATCTACAATTTATTCAGTTCCAAATTTACAAAGACAAACCTTTCTTGTAACTTCTTAACTAAAAATCTTTCGCCAATCAACTAAAAACATAGTCACTTTCGTCATTTCTCAACTAAACCTATTATCCAGTCAACTAAAAATAGTCAGAAATAGCCTCGTTCAACACTGTTCTTAACTAAAACACCCTTTCTCTTAGCTGAAAATTGTCAAAGGAAACTTCTTTCAGCACTTTCTTAACAGCCGCTATGTTTCATCACGAAAAAATTGTCAAAGGAAACTTTCCAAAACTGTTC
>NW_025559901.1:0-17083 GCF_020424385.1 Procambarus clarkii
TGAAAATTGCACGAAAACTAAAAAAAAAAAAGCAGAAATCGTGCCAAAAAAAATCACAGGAAAAGCAATCTACAATATTATTGCATAATTTTCACTGTTCGCGAAATTAAAAGGCATGCATGGTGATATTCGCGAAATATTCCGTGCTGCCAAACACGAGTGAGAGGGGGAAGAAAAAAAAAAACATAAAAAAAACATTATCCCTTGAACAAATTTATGGAGTTACGTATTTTCAACTCTCAGGGAATCATCCCACGAAATACGACATAGAATCTATTAGAGCAAGTTTTGTAATCAGGAGGTTAGGAGTCGTTACTTGTGGTGTTAAGAAAGACCAACCAATTTGTAGTTAAACTCCATTTGTCCTGATCAACTGCTAACTACTCTTGCCCACTGTGGGCCACCCTGGTGTTGCTTGCTGCTCAGCCTTGCTCACTACTGCTGCCCCTACCGTCCACCGCATTTCCTTTCATCTGATACAACTGTTCATCTCAAGTTACGTAGCTCCCTGGAAACACAAACCGAAACTGTCTCTATTTTCCGCTTGTTACAACTTGTAATAAAGTTGTTAAATCTTGGCTTAATGTGTTTATGACGTATTAGAACGTTGTTACAACTTGTTATATTGGTTGTTATAACTTTTTAGGAGGTGTTAAAACCTGTTCGAACGTTGTACCAACGTCGTAGTTTCGGTGTGTTTGGCGGGTCTGTGTGTGTTGGCTTAGAGGGACCTTACACCTGATGCAACTGTTGATCTAGCAGTATACAGGAACTAACATCTAACCCAGGAGTTAGACAACTGTTGTGGGCTGCAACAGTTAGTATTATTGAAAGTCTTTGTTTTGGCTAGTTAGCATTGTCGGGAGGTTATGCTTAATTGAGCGAGTTACCTTTAATGGGGGAATTATTGTGTAAGTTAAATTTGCTGGGTTAGTTAGGTTTGATGGACGAGCTAGGCTTGTGGCATGAGTTAGATTTGTTTAGTAAAGTGGGATATGTGACTTAGTCAAGTTGCATGGGTTACTTCTACCGAAATATTAGCTGGGTGTTGAGCACACTTCCTCAGCGGCTGATAAAGTTAGCTTTTATGTCGACCCAACCAAGGTGTCGTGTCGAGCCAAGCAAGGTGTCGTGTCGAGCCAAGCAAGGTGTCGTGTCGAGCCAAGCAAGGTGTCGTGTCGAGCCAAGCAAGGTGTCGTGTCGAGCCAAGCAAGGTGTCGTGTCGAGCCAAAGCAAGGTGCCGTGTCGACCCAAGCAAGGTGTCGTGTCGAGCCAAACAAGGTGTCGTGTCGAGCCAAGCAAGGTGTCGTGTCGAGCTAAGCAAGGTGTCGTGTCGAGCGGCCGAGCAAGGTGTCGTGTCGAGCCAAGCAAGGTGTCGTGTCGAGCCAAGCAAGGTGTCGTGTCGTCGAGCCAAAGCAAGGTGTTGTGTCGAGCCAAAGCAAGGTGTCGTGTCGAGCCAAAGTAAGGTGTCGTGTCGAGCCAAAGCAAGGTGTCGTGTCGAGCCAAAGCAAGGTGCCGTGTCGAGCCAAAGCAAGGTGTCGTGTCGAGCCAAAGCAAGGTGTCGTGTCGAGCCAAAGCAAGGTGTCGTGTCGAGCCAAACGCAGGTGTTGTGTCGAGTCAAAGCAAGGTGCCGTGTCGAGCCAAGCAAGGTGTCGTGTCGAGCCAAAGCAAGGTGCCGTGTCGAGCCAAAGCAAGGTGTCGTGTGTCGAGCCAAAGCAAGGTGTCGTGTCGAGCCAAAGCAAGGTGCCGTGTCGACCCAAAGCAAGGTGTCGTGTCGAGCCGAGCAATGGTGTCGTGTCGAGCCAAGCAAGGTGTCGTGTCGAGCCAAAGCAAAGGTGCCGTGTCGACCCAAAGCAAGGTGTCGTGTCGAGCCAAAGCAAGGTGTCGTGTCGAGCCGAGCAAGGTGTCGTGTCGAGCCAAGCAGGTGTCGTGTCGAGCCAAAGCAAGGTGTCGTGTCGAGCCAAAGCAAGGTGCCGTGTCGACCCAAAGCAAGGTGTCGTGTCGAGCCAAGCAAGGTGTCGTGTCGAGCCAAGCAAGGTGTCGTGTCGAGCCAAGCAAGGTGTCGTGTCGAGCCAAGCAAGGTGTCGTGTCGAGCCAAGCAAGGTGTCGTGTCGACCCAAACAAGGTGTCGTGTCGAGCCGAGCAAGGTGTCGTGTCGACCCAAACAAGGTGTCGTGTCGACCCAAGGAAGGTGTCGTGTCGAGCCAAGCAAGGTGTCGTGTCGAGCCAAGCAAGGTGTCGTGTCGAGCCAAAGCAAGGTGTCGTGTCGAGCCAAGCAAGGTGTCGTGTCGAGCCAAGCAAGGTGTCGTGTCGAGCCAAGCAAGGTGTCGTGTCGACCCAAGGAAGGTGTCGTGTCGAGCGCAGTTTCCTGCGACAGGCACTAATTACCTGTGGATGTGGGCCCTTGGAGCCCGTCTGCCAGGCTTAACGCTGCGGGCTGCGTCTCCCTCAAGAATAAAAGATGTAATTCACCACATTTCACCACAATAATACCCGCCTCAGGGCTCCAGTTCTAGGTACGTGTTTAGCTCTTATAATACCTATTTTTTTAAACCCATTTATTACAATTTTCTTTTACTCTAATTAAATTTCGGGAACTTGAAGGAGAGAGTTAATAATTTGGGGGGTAATTAATCAGTTGTTGTGGCTATTACAACCCACCGTGGTTAATGGTAGTACTGCTGATGCAACTGCTGCAGCTGTTGCTGCTCTTGTTACTGTCGCTGGTAATTCTGCTACTTATGGGCATTTGCCTGTCCAAATGTGGGTCGAGTAAGGCATTCTCGACCCGCATCTGAACTTCCACAACTTCCCTCGTTGTTGCTTCCCACAACAAAGGAAGTTGTGGAAGCCACCTCCATCCACATCTTTAAAGTCAGGTTTTACAAACAATTCGAACGTTATCTTGAGATGATTTCGGGGATTTAGTGTCCCCGGGGCCCGGTCCTCGACCAGGTCTCCACCCACAGGAAGCAGTCCGTGACAGCTGACTAACTCCCAGGAACCTATTTTACTGCTAGGTAACAGGGATATAGGGTGAAAGAAACTCTGCCCATTATTTCTTGCCAGCGCCCGGGATCGAACCCTGGACCGCAGGATCACATGTCCAGCGTGCTGTCCGCTCGGCCGGCCGGCCACCTTTATAACGTCATAATAGCTCAGTTAAAACGTATCAGGTACAACAATATCAGAAGGCGGGGGGGGGGGGGGACGTAAAGAATTAGACCTCTCGTCCCTGTAGTTACTGACAGGAAACTGACCACAGCTTTCATATATATATGTAGAAACTATACATGTAGGCAGCCGCCACTATTTCCCCTTGTAGTTCCCTTACTGGCCTTACCCTACAGGTTTCCTCTCATTCCTGGGGCTTAACCCCGTGTCCATAGTCCTCTCGTGTCCTCTTGTTAAGGGGGCATATTACGGGTTTCGTAAAAATTGTTCAATTTGTTTATAAATTTATTTATGAAATGGTTATAGAAAGAGCTGCAATTGGTCCTAGTTTCAGCATCACACCCTAAACAGAAAAGGAGAAAAAAAATACACAACGTATTATGCAACGAATTTTCAACATTTTTAAATAATTTCAGGGAACACATGTGTCAACTAAAATCATTTCTATAACACTCAGATATGAAACTAACACATAATAATAGATTGTATTGATCTGTTTTATCAAAGAAAGTGTTTAGTGCAATAATATAATTTTTCAAAGTTACCCTTCCAAAAATATGCAATATATGATGTTTATAAATTTTTATAAAATCAACAAATGGACTTTGGACTAAAATGTCTCAATAGGTTTGTAGAAGCACAAACTCTACATATAAGGTGTAATTTGCATGTAAATTGATTAATAAATGAAAGCTGAGAAACGCCTTGAAGTTGTAAATTACTTTCCAGAGTAAAATAAAGATCCAAGTTCGGCCACCTGTAGCTGAGCTTGACTTCGACAGATTTCGTTCATAATTGGCACCCTTGCAGATAGGCATCCATTGAGCAAGGTGTGCAAGTTTCATGCAAATCCCTTGATAACAAACGAGAAAAAAAATTGGCCAAAAAAAAAAAGAAAAAAAAAAAAAAATTTACATATAAATATATTGCACATACATATTACAATTCATTACAAGAGTTTGTGCTTCTATAGCACATAGTAGACATTTTAGTTGACACATGTGTTTCCTGAGATTATTTGAGAATGTTGAACATTCGTTGCATAATACGTTGTGTATTTTTTTTCTCCTTTTCTGTTTAGGGTGTGATGGTGAAACTTGGACCAGTTGCAAGCCCTTTCTATAACCATTTCATAAAAAAATTTATATAGCAAATTGAACAACTTTTAATTTAGTGTGATAAGCCCCCTTAATTAAGCTCCTGCTCTACCTATACTGTTAAGCTCCTGCTGTACCTATACTGTTAAGCTCCTGCTGTACCTAAAGCTGTTAAGCTCCTGCTGTACCTAAAGCTGTTAAGCAGGTACAGCTGTACCTGCTGTACTATCTGTTCTTATCTATTTCATTGATGCCTGTGATTATTTTATATATGAGAAAATTAACAGGCGCCTTGATTTTTATGTTACATATCTTCTATTTATCCTTTTTCGTATTAGATTAGATTCCATACCCTCAGTTCTGGGACTAGTCTTGTAAGGAAAGTCTTGTATATATATGTGAGAAAGCTGCATGAACGCGCAAGCCATATATCACTAAGAACTCTTTGACACCGGCCAGGATTCGAACCCATGCCGTCCAGGATCACCCCTAAACGTACACAGTACCGTGACCACCGCACCAATGATCGTCCATTGACGATCATTGATGCGGTGGTCACGGTACTGTGTACGTTTAGGGGTTGATCCTGGACGGCATGGGTTCGAATCCTGGCCGGTGTCAAAGAGTTCTTAGTGAATATATATATATATATATCTATATATTATATTATATATATATATATATATATATATATATATATATATATATATATATATATATCAATATATATATATATTATATATATATGACACATGACAAACAATAAGCATATTACCCAACATTGTAGTGATAAACATGTACATTTCTCTGAGAGGAGAGGTGATGACAAACATCACCTTGCAGGAGTTGTCCTGGTACTGGAAGATATCCTCGAGTGTCAGGAGCGCTTCATCACCTGGCCCAGGATTACCTCACCTCTACTGTAGGCCTACAAACAGGCGCAACAAACAAGTCTCAGACCTATACAAAAAAAAAAAAGATGTATTCACGAGAAGAAACTGACCTTCGATGATGCATTAGAACTGAGAGAAAGATTCTGTATGTCAGATCGGGTTGAGAGAGATGCTTAAAGCCTAACAGAGTGCAAGCAAAAGAGAGTACATTGCAACGGGCAACGGGACAACTTACCTCACCCGAAACGGCACTCCTGCAGTGGCGGTTCGACTCTAGTTGACTCGAACCGTTGACCCCACGAGTGTGAGCCCTAAGCTCTATCGTGTTATTGAGTAGACTTAATAAGGAATGTTTCCAGAAGCAGCAGCATCCTGCTGCCAAACTGGAACATTGTGTATGGCGTGTGACCGCGTGTCCCGCCACACTGAACCATGCCCAACATGTTCCCCCTACCCCCACCCATCATTCCTCATCAGCATGAAGTAGTAATACCACGCAGCCGCGGTTCAGGCCACCACACACAACATCTCTCAGTCGAGACGTGATCCAGACATGCAAATTACTCGAGGTATCGATGAGACACATTGTTTAGGTTCGGTAGTAACGTAAAGTGAAAACATGCATAAAAGTTTAGTTTAGTTCATTTATTATGCACCCCATACCCATCTTGTGGGCGTGAAAGCTTGACACCCCTGCAATCCCTCCCCGCCCAGAACCCCTCCCCGCCCAAGCCCCTCCCCGCCCAGAGCCCCTCCCCGCCCATGCCCCTCCCCGCCCAGTGCCCCTCACCGCCCAGTGCCCCTCCCCTTCCAGTACCCCTCCCCTTCCAGTACCCCTCCCCTTCCAGTACCCCTCTCCGCCCAGTACCCCTCCCCGCCCAGTACCCCTCCCCGGCCAGAACCCCTCCCCTCCCAGTACACCTCCCCGCCCAGTACCCTCCCCGCCCAGAACCCCTCCACACCCAGTACCCCTCCCCGCCCAGTACACCTCCCCCCCAGTATCCCTCCCCGCCCAGTACACCTCCCCGCCCAATATCCCTCCCCGCCCAGTACCCTCCCCGCCCAGTACCCCTCCCCGCCCAGTAACACCTCCCCGCCCAGTATCCCTCCCCGCCCAGTACCCTCCCCCGCCCCTCCCCGCCCAGATACCCTCCCCGCCCAGTACCCCTCCCCTCCCAGTACCCCTCCCCGCCCAGTACACCTCCCCGCCCAGTACCTCTCCCCGCCCAGTACCCTCCCCGCCCAGTACCCCTCCCCGCCCAGTACCCCTCCCCGCCCAGTACCCCTCCCCGCCCAGTACCCCTCCCCGCCCAGTACCCCTCCCCGCCCAGTACCCCTCCCCCCGCCCAGTACCCCTCCCCGCCCAGTACCCCTCCCCGCCCAGTACCCCTCCCCGCCCAGTACCCCTCCCCGCCCAGTACCCCTCCCCGCCCAGTACCCCTCCCCGCCCAGTACCCCTCCCCGCCCAGTACCCCTCCCCGCCCAGTACCCCTCCCCGCCCAGTACCCCTCCCCGCCCAGTACCCCTCCCCGCCCAGTACCCCTCCCCGCCCAGTACCCCTCCCCGCCCAGTACCCTCCCCGCCCAGTACCCCTCCCCGCCCAGTACCCCTCCCCGCCCAGTACCCCTCCCCGCCCAGTACCCCTCCCCGCCCAGTACCCCTCCCCGCCCAGTACCCCTCCCCGCCCAGTACCCCTCCCCGCCCAGTACCCCTCCCCGCCCAGTACCCCTCCCCGCCCAGTACCCCTCCCCGCCCAGTACCCCTCCCCGCCCAGTACCCCTCCCCGCCCAGTACCCCTCCCCGCCCAGTACCCCTCCCCGCCCAGTACCCCTCCCCGCCCATCTCGCAACGTACGCCGTTCACGACAAGTTTTTGTTATTTAATTATACGTAATGGTTTTTAGTGTGGCAGTTAAGAAGGCCGGGGAGGTGTGTCAATTACAGGCAGGGAGGAGGAGGGGCACACACGCCACCCCCCGCCCCCCCTCTTGGTAAGCTCCTGAGATATGTCCGCCTCGCTGCCTTCTCCTGCTGGGGGAAGGTACTTGCCAAGTAGTACTTACCTATCAGGGACTATGAGGGGAGTGATGTCCAACTGTGGCAGGTGGCTACAGGTGACGGATCTCCCAATCCTGAGCACTCCAGGTGCAAACTCTGTGAGCAGGAACTGCGGCATGATCTCCCACACTACATCACCGAATGCCCAGTTATCAGACCATTCAGACCCGTTGGCATGAGGTACCTGGAGCTTTGTAATTACTGTATTCACTCTCGTGTTCTTGTGAATATCCTCATAGTGCACCCAGAGTTTGCCAGTACAGGCTACTGATCACATGCCTCTGTATTACTAACTATCCTGTGTGATGGTTCATCACTTTTAGCATCACGTAGCTAGTTTTTGACACACTGTATTCCCCTTCATGTTGTCTAGGGCAGCTGTACAAATCCAGATGTACCTAAATGTGTTAATAAAATAATATCTAACTATGATAAAACAATATCTTTATATAATTTTTCCTGAGAGATATATATATTTAAAGAGAGGGAAAGAGAAGAAGGATGTTTGAAGAGAGAAAGGAAAGAGGTGGGAGAGAGAAGGAGATAACTGGAGGTGACGATATGGCAGGAAATGCACAACAGACCCAGTGGACATTAGAGGTGCCACAGGTACAATCAGAGAATACTGTATGAACATCAGAGGTTTACGGTTGGAAATGTCCTCCCAGCAAACATTAGAAATATTGCCGGTACAACAGCGGAAGTGTTCAAGACAAATTTAAAAACGTTCCAACAAGAAATGCCAGCCCAGCCGGCCTGTGGGCCTGCGGGCCGCTCCAAGCAACAGCCTGTTGGACCAAGCTATCATAAGTCAAGCCGGGCTGGGAGATTAGAATACTTCTCAGAACCCATTCCAGGTAAACTCCAGGTATAGAGTAAACAATGTTTGTGAGATCTTAGCTGCCTGATGATGGAGTCACCTGCCACCTGTGGCAGGTGGCTACCGTTACATGAGGCAGGTGGCTACCGTTACATGAGGCAGGTAGCTACCGTTACCTGTGGCAGGTGGCTACCGTTACCTGTGGCAGGTGGCTACCGTTACCTGTGGCAGGTGGCTACCGTTACCTGTGGCAGGTAGCTACCGTTACCTGTGGCAGGTGGCTACCGTTACCTGTGGCAGGTGGCTACCGTTACATGAGCTACCGTTACCGTTACCTGTGGCAGGTGGCTACCGTTACCTGTGGCAGGTGGCTACCGTTACCTGTGGCAGGTGGCTACCGTTACCGGAGGCAGGTGGTTACCGTTACCTGAGGCAGGTGGCTACTATCACCTGTGGCATGTGGCTACCGTTACCTGTGGCAGGTGGCTACCGTTACCTGTGGCAGGTGGCTACCGTTACCTGTAGCAGGTGGCTACCGTTACCTGTGGCATGTGGCTACCGTTACCTGTGGCAGGTGGCTACCGTTACCTGAGGCAGGTGGCTACCGTTACCTGTGGCAGGTGGCTACCATTACCTGTGGCAGGTGGCTACCATTACCTGTGGCAGGTGGCTACCATTACCTGTGGCAGGTGGCTACCATTACCTGTGGCAGGTGGCTACCATTACCTTTGCCAGGTGGCTACCATTACCTGTGGCAGGTGGTTATTGTTACATGAAGCCGGTGGCTACCATTACCTGTGGCAGGTGGCTACCATTACCTGTGCCAGGTGGCTACCATTACCTGTGGCAGGTGGCTACCATTACCTGTGGCAGGTGGCTACCGTTACCTGTGGCAGGTGGCTACCATTACCTGTGGCAGGTGGTTACCGTTACCTGAGGCAGGTGGCTACATATGATAAACCACCTGAACCTAGCACGTGTCACCCCTACGAGCCAAACTGGGCCACAAACCCCAAGGTTATATTAGTGATTGCAGTCATTAGACCTTTACACCTGGACGGAGCTTCAAGGTTCTTCACTCTCGGGGTTCTTGAGTGTACCCCATAATGCATCCAAGTGCTTTCCATTAAGCTAGGGCTCTTGGAGACTCGAACCGTGAACCCCACGTGTGAGTGAAGCCCAAGCTCTATCGTTTATTTCCACGGAAGTGTGGGTGATAATTTATCTTCCAAGAGCTGTTTTTGCTATTGCACTGCTATTTACCACTGCTGGTTAACTAATTGTATTGCAAACCATCTTGCAAGATGGGTATAGTGCTTGAGTACAAATGAAGGAGTGAGCGTGACAAAGTGGTGTTACGTCCTCATACATAACGTATAACGAAATAAAGGTATTTAAGAACCATACATTGACAGCGTTGTGAAGAGCCTTAAGGTGAGGTAACCTAGGTACCGACAAGGTTTTGGTCCAAGGACACTGAGAAGATATTATTTCTCAAATGGATCTTATTTCACACATTGCAAGACGTTCTGAGCCATGATCAGGACTAGTGTCCTTGCTGGTTGGTCAGTGAGTCACTGTGGCGACCTTAACACCAAACTGATGCCAGCTTTGTGTTTTAATATAGGAATGTGAGATGAGATATGCCGACTGATTTTATGATATAGAGACAGACAAAGAAAAAGGATCTAATCATTAATGTTATAGATGGAACTGAAGTTTGAAGAATTATTACAAAAGCCAATGAATAAAATTGACAGAATATTCGTTAGTCGTGTGAATAGAGGAATAACGGACTATAGATATTTGTTAATACCTTGCACGAGATAGGAAAACACAAAGAAACAAAGCAAAAACCCGGCTTGACATTTGAGACAAAGATATTTGTCAATGTCCATTTTGAGTGGTGGAGTCTTGCCTTCAGGAGATGGCTGGTAGTACGCCTCGTGAAGTCATCCTAAACTACCCAAATTTAAACAAATAACGAAGAAATGAAAACTACTTATAACGATGTCCTTTCCAGCCTCAAGTTAAGAAAATTAGTAAGTGCAACATATATCATCTACGCCGCAATGAACTTTGATATATATACATCCAAATAGAGACATAATCATATATCAATGAAGGCCACTGACCTCTTTAAATCCAACCCATGATCTGCAGCATTCACAAGTGGTATATATATATATGTACACCTGCCGCCCATAAAGGATATGTAACCTTTAATCTTAGTACGTAGGTATGACGTCAACCAGGTTCACGAGACGTTGAACCTGACATCTTCATCAAGTGCCACTCAAAGTCTCATCAGAGAAGCCCATGACATCACTCAAGGAGAGAAATGCTCAATAAAAACCCCTGCATATTAAAGCTCAAGACGCAAGAAGATTACACATTCTTGAAGCTCAAGACGTAAAAGTCGAACAAGCCAGCGTAAATACACAAATAACACAATTATTCACTCTACCCACCATGAGAGTGAGAACACTCTACCCACCATGAGAGTGAGAACACTCTACCCACCATGAGAGTGAGAACACTCTACCCACCATGAGAGTGAGAACACTCTACCCACCATGAGAGTGAGAACACTCTACCCCCATGAGAGTGAGAACACTCTACCCACCATGAGAGTGAGAACAACTCTACCCACCATGAGAGTGAGAACACTCTACCCACCATGAGAGTGAGAACACTCTACCCACCATGAGAGTGAGAACACTCTACCCACCATGAGAGTGAGAACACTCTACCCACCATGAGAGTGAGAACACTCTACCCACCATGAGAGTGAGAACACTCTACCCACCATGAGAGTGAGAACACTCTACCCACCATGAGAGTGAGAACACTCTACCCACCATGAGAGTGAGAACACTCTACCCACCATGAGAGTGAGAACACTCTACCCACCATGAGAGTGAGAACACTCTACCCACCATGAGAGTGAGAACACTCTACCCACCATGAGAGTGAGAACACTCTACCCACCATGAGAGTGAGAACACTCTACCCACCATGAGAGTGAGAACACTCTACCCACCATGAGAGTGAGTACAAGACCGGAACGCGAAAATGGCAACGATGACGTCACTGTTCAAAGCATGATGCCCACAGTATCGTCACCTGAGCCCCAATTACCCTATCACCTGATGATTGATTGATAAAGCTTAAGCCACCCAAGAGGTGCCACGGGCATGAATAGCCCGTAAGTGGTACAATTTTTTGTTCAATAATTCTTCTCAGTGTTCTGAGGTCGCATTTAATCGTCAAGCGGCTATCGCGGGGCAGGATAGTGCTTGACAGTCTTTATGAGGGTGTTCAGCTGCTGGACACCTTTTTAGACCAGGAGAGTGGCTGTGTTGATGGCTTCAGGGTGGTTACTGCAAGAATCAGTGACTCTTAACGCTCTTCTAAGGTCGTTGCTTGCTTCACATTCCAGAAGATAGTGAAGTAATTGCTTTTCTGTGACAGTTTGGCAGAAGATGCACCCACTCTCTCTGTCGGGGTTCACCACTCTCCCAGTTGCCCCCTATCACCTGTTGTTGTTGTTGTTATAGATTCAGCTACTCGGAACAAGTTTCAAGTAGCACGGGCTATGGTGAGCCCGTAGTGGACTTACCTGACAATGGAGCGGGGCAAGTAGCACGGGCTAAGGTGAGCCCGTAGTGGACTTACCTGGCACAGGAGCGGGGCTGCTATCACCTGGCTTTTCTTTGTATTTATAGTTTATTGACCCGTTACCTCAATTTACCTTCACCCTTATTCTCTCGCCTCTCTCCTGACTTAATTATGTATATCCTGTGCCAGGTAAGTCCACTACGGGCTCACCTTAGCCCGTGCTACTTGCCCCGCTCCTGTGTCAGGTAAGTCAACTACGGGCTCACCTTAGCCCGTGCTACTTGCCCCGCTCCATTGTCAGGTAAGTCAACTACGGGCTCACCTTAGCCCGTGCTACTTGCCCCGCTCCATTGCCAGGTAAGTCAACTACGGGCTCACCTTAGCCCGTGCTACTTGCCCCGCTCCTGTGCCAGGTAAGTCAACTACGGGCTCACCTTAGCCCGTGCTACTTGCCCCGCTCCTGTGCCAGGTAAGTCCACTACGGGCTCACCATAGCCCGTGCTACTTGCCCCGCTCCTGTGCCAGGTAAGTCCACTACGGGCTCACCTTAGCCCGTGCTACTTGCCCCGCTCCTGTGCCAGGTAAGTCCACTACGGGCTCACCATAGCCCGTGCTACTTGCCCCGCTCCTGTCGGGCTCACCATAGCCTGTGCTACTTGCCCCGCTCCATTGCCAGGTAAGTCAACTACGGGCTCACCTTAGCCTGTGCTACTTGCCCCGCTCCATTGCCAGGTAAGTCAACTACGGGCTCACCTTAGCCCGTGCTACTTGTCCCGCTCCTGTGCCAGGTAAGTCCATTACGGGCTCACCATAGCCCGTGCTACTTGTTCCCTCTTTATCTTGTCACTCTTCACTTGAGAATGAACCTTGTAGGTTCGAAACGTTGTTTAAATTATAATACATTATACAGTTAGGTCTTTTAGTCAACGTTGAAGAAATACAGTATGACATTTGGAGAAATGCTGTTCCTATTAAACCAAGATGCAAGACCATAGTCAGAGGGATAGGGCCGGCGCGATCTCTCTCTTCGATCCTGCATGAGGAACCTCTTTATCTCACTGGAATCTCCTACACGTAGCCGCTAACGAGGTACTTACTGATATGAAATATAATTAGACGTTGACTATACAGTCAAAGGTGGCCATTACCCAAGAAAACAATGGCTGTAGATCCTAATTTGGTGCAATAATTTATAAAAAACATTAAAAAACCTACTTTCTTCCGGGGCATCTTGCTGAGGTCAAATCGTCGTGATGTCCGCGATAATTGACAACTTGTGTAGGTAGCTGGGACGTTGATCCAATTGAGGAAGGATGATGAGTATCAGGAAGGTGTTGGGCCACGGTGGTGACGCCAGGAAGCAGGGTCAGTGGTGGAACCAGTCAATGGAAAGGATCAAGACCAGGTCGACTGCCACACAGATGTAATACCACATCGCCATCACTCACACCAACGACTGTTTCTGTACCAGCACTCCAGTTTCTTCCAATAATACTGCTACCTCTCTAATACTGTCTTTTCCTGTGGTAATACTTGTATTTCTGTGGTTAATACTCGGGTGTAATACTGGTGGTTGTGGAGGGCGGGAGAGAGGGAGGTTGAGGCGTACACAACTGTCCAACACCTGACGTCATCCACCATCTCCAGCTCCACCTGTGTCTTAGTGGCGCTCCGTCGCGTCCTCACGCCCCATGTCGCTCTTTGTCACGCATTATTGCACAGAAGATAAGACGGGAGACAACGGGGCGCCGGGTCCTGCCCCCTTCAGTGCGGAAGAGGAGGAAGCGGGAGTCTGCGCAGGACCCTGGCATCCGCTAGCCTCTACTTTCGATCCCCGACACATATCCCCACTCAGACGCCAATATAAACTATTACGGCGCGTTCTTTCTTCAACCCAAAGGTTCCGCGGGTGTTCCGAGAGGAGATTTTCACACCAGCTCTAGTCGACAGAGCCTCTTGACCACACGAAAGGAGATTTAGGGCAAGGCTCTGGAGGGGGGCGTCGGGAGCATGGCAGTCTCCCCTCGCCAACCAAACCCCAATACAGTCTCTCACCCCCTCGGACAGGTTCATGTCGTGTTCGATAACGTTACTATCGAGAGCTTCAAGTACGCTATCTCCCATTTACGTCGCCAGAGCATTTAAACAATTTATGGGAATCTAATCAGGTATATCAAGCAGTACAATAACTAAGTATAAGAAGCATTCAACATTTAGCCCGGGTAATATGGCGCCTGAAGCAGAAGCCGAAGCCATAGCGACCCTCCGGAACATCGTCCAGGTGTATATGCATGATGCAAAAGGTGCCGCAGTGTTGCCATCCGCCAGGCCTCACATTATCCAATAGCCATATTACTCATCTGGCCAGGTAATGAATTCCCCAGAGGCGCCGATGCCCCACCCCGAGGCAGCATATTGCGGCATACTCAGGCATAGTGTGGAGGCATACTGGGACAACATTTCCTGCGTCAATGACATGGAAGGCTGAGCCTAGACCAGCTGCGCCAACCTTAGCTGACGTATTTTCAAAATGAGAGACAAGATGAAAGTACCGTTGATGATGCCAATGGCGCTATTGATGTTCGTCCGTCGCTGGTGTTGATGGGGGTGGCGTGGGTGGTGGGACAGGAGGAGGGGACGGTGGCGTGGGTGGTGGGACAGGGCGAGGAGACGGTGGCGTGGGTGGTGGGACAGGGGGAGGAGACGGTGGCGTGGGTGGTGGGACAGGAGAGGGGACGGTGGCGTGGGTGGTGGGACAGGGAGGGGGGACGGTGGCGTGGGTGGTGGGACAGGAGGAGGAGACGGTGGCGTGGGTGGTGGGACAGGAGGAGGGGACGGTGGCGTGGGTGGTGGGACAGGAGGAGGAGACGGTGGCGTGGGTGGTGGGACAGGAGGAGGGGACGGTGGCGTGGTGGTGGGACAGGAGGAGGGACGGTGGCGTGGGTGGTGGGACAGGAGGAGGGGACGGTGGCGTGGGTGGTGGGACAGGGCGAGGGGACGGTGGCGTGGGTGGTGGGACAGGGCGAGGGGACGGTGGCGTGGGTGGTGGGACAGGGCGGGGGGACGGTGGCGTGGGTGGTGGGACAGGGCGAGGGGACGGTGGCGTGGGTGGTGGGACAGGGCGAGGGGACGGTGGCGTGGGTGGTGGGACAGGAAGGGATAGTGGCGTGGGTGGTAGGACAGGAGGAGGGAACGCTAGGAGTCGAAAGCAAAATGCACCCCCATAGGATGTCATTAAAGGTGCTGATTGTTAATTCGTTAGATTGTGATCTCTACCTTTCTCACCCACGTTCAATACAATCTTAAACTTACTTTGTTAATTATTATCCCAAAAATTAAGTGTTTATGGCACAAAGTTAAGGAAGTGTTTGGTTCAATGTCCAAATTAAGCGGATTTGATCTTAAGGCGGCCAGAGTTACATAGGAAATATGTTGTTGATAGGCACACTTAGTTATTATTTAGGCACTCAGCACCCTGGAGCTGCTCTAGGCTACATCACGAGTTACAGAGTCAACAGATGATTGATTGATGAAGATTAAGCCACCCAAAAGGTGACACGGGCATGAATAGCCTGTAAGTGGTGGCCCTTTTGAGCCATTACCAGTATCAAGAGCTGATACTGGAGATCTGTGGAGGTGGGAATGCACCCTGCATGACGGGAGATGTCTCCCTTGTGAATGTATTAAGATGAACATGAAGCCACCCAAAAGGTGGCACGGGCATGAGTAGCCCGTAAGTGGTGGCCCTTTTGAGCCATCACCAGTATCAATAGATGATACTGGAGATCTGTGGTGGTGCGACAACACCCTGCGTGACGGGAGATGTCTCCCGGACCAAATGGTGGTCAAGAGCTGATGATTGAGTGATGAAGATTAAGCCACCACAAGAGGTGGCATGGGCATGAATAGCCCGAAAGTGGTAGATTTTTGAGTGAATGTGATTTTTGTGGTGAAAGGATATACTGCGTGCTGAGCACGCATTTAACTCGTCAGTCCATACTATGTGCAGCTATCGCGGGGTAGGACACTGCTTGACAGTATTTATGAGCGTGTGCAGCTGCTGGACACTTTTTTTTTACTAAAAGTTTTTTTTCTACCACAGACGTGGCCACACATTTACAATGCTAACCAGAATATATATACATTTTCTTCTGTCCTCCATGGACAGGGTTAGAGATGTGTTAAACATATAGTTCAAGGGTTTATTGAACAATCAACCACGTGTTGATGGCTTCAGGGCGGTTACTGCTACGTTCAGGGACTCTTAGAGCTCTACTAAGTTCGTTGGTTGCTTCACATTCCAGGAGATAGTGAAGTAGTGGGTTTTCTGTGACAGTTTGGCAGAAGATGCATTCCCTGTCGGGATTTACCAATCTCCCAGTTGCATCTGTAACCTAGACGTAGTCTATATAACCGAACTGCTATTTCCCTGTGGATTCCTTTTGGAATATCTAACCTGTCTAACTTGGTGGCCTGAAGATACCATATACTGCAGAGGGCGTCAAGTGATAGCGTGGTACGCCTTATATATCTATCTCGCCAGATAGTTTGTCTATGCTCTCGTATACTCGCCTGTATTAGTAAACTTCGGATGAACTAAATGCATGAAGCTATATTCAAATATTGTTGAGCTCTAGACTTCAGCTCCAGATATTACATGTTAACGTAATGTTACTCTAGCACACAGGCTGCTGACTCTATATGTTATTTCCCGCACAACCTCACCACAGGTACTTTAATGAACACTAAGAACATGGGGTCAAAAAGATAAAATAAATGTAATTACAACTGTTTATACCAACCCTTCAGTTGTTCTGGCTTCAGGGCATTATACCCTATTTTGAAGGTTATATCACCATATATTATTTGTATTACAAGAAATTAATGTAAAAATCTCACTTTAGTTTTGTATATATATATATATATATATATATATATATATATATATATCTATATATATATATATATATATATATATATATAGATATGAGAGAGAGGAGAGAGAGAGAGAGAGAAGAGAGAGAGAGAGAGAGAGAGAGAGAGAGAG
Organism: Procambarus clarkii; assembly: GCF_020424385.1. NCBI lineage: Eukaryota > Metazoa > Arthropoda > Malacostraca > Decapoda > Cambaridae > Procambarus > Procambarus clarkii. The sequence continues at coordinate 16,710 of NW_025559901.1, forward strand.
AGAGAGAGAGAGAGAGAGAGAGAGAGAGAGAGAGAGAGAGAGAGAGAGAGAGAGAGAGAGAGGAGAGAGAGGGGGGGGGGAGATGAAGCTGGAGATAAGACAGCAACGGGTTGGAATCCCCGTTGTCATGGCAACCATCAGCTGGCGTGGTCCACACACAGCTCCTCCCACGCCCGCTATGCTAAATTATCCGTAAAATCCCGCACGGTTCACGCCATACGGAGGGGGGGGGGGGGGGGCATGGGGCAGTACATATGGTGGCGGGTGGCCCTGTGGCGTCATCTCTCTACCGCCTTGAGTAACCACACACACACACACACACGGACACACACACACACGGACACACACACACACGACACACACACACACACACA
>NW_025559906.1:0-27088 GCF_020424385.1 Procambarus clarkii
TTAAACGCCTAGAAAGAGATGTTGTTGTCTTGCCTATATACTGGGTTTTTTGGAGCTTACAGTCCCCAAGTGGGCATTTGAAGGCATAGACGACGTTAGTCTCTTTTAAAGCGTTCTGTTTTGTGTCTGGAGAGTTTCTCATGAGTAGGCTGGCCGTTTTTCTGGTTTTATAGTAAATCGTCAGTTGTATCCTCTGATTTTTGTCTGTAGGGATAACGTTTCTATTAACAATATCTTTCAGGACCCTTTCCTCCGTTTTATGAGCTGTGGAAAAGAAGTTCCTGTAAAATGGTCTAATAGGGGGTATAGGTGTTGTGTTAGTTGTCTCTTCAGAGGTTGCATGGCTTTTCACTTTCCTTCTTATGATGTCTTCGACGAAACCATTGGAGAAGCCGTTATTGACTAGGACCTGCCTTACCCTACAGAGTTCTTCGTCGACTTGCTTCCATTCTGAGCTGTGGCTGAGAGCACGGTCGACATATGCGTTAACAACACTCCTCTTGTACCTGTCAGGGCAGTCGCTGTTGGCATTTAGGCACATTCCTATGTTTGTTTCCTTAGTGTAGACTGCAGTGTGGAAACCTCCGCCCTTTTCCATGACTGTTACATCTAGAAAGGCAGCTTCCCATCCTTTTCCATCTCGTAAGTGAAACGCAGCACGGAACTCTGCTCAAATACCTCCTTCAGCTCCTGCAGATGTCTGACATCAGGTACCTGTGTAAAAATGTCGTCAACATACCTGCAGTATATGGAGAAATAGCAACATCGACCATAGTATCCGTACCCGCATTGAACAACACCTCGACATCCTCACAGACCAACATCACCTCAGCACTGAAACAAGGATTATCAAGAAACTAACAACATTATATGGAGGACCTATGGCAATTCCACGACCAAGAGATGGCTTCCTGAACCTTGCAGGAATTATCCTCACTGAGGACCAAGTCACTCTCCTAAATCTGGGCATAAACTGTCATGTTATGTCCAGACCGAGTGAGATGGCCCGGAAAGTAGAGTTGGAAATTCTGTTGGACGACATATTCGACCTCGAGACACAAAAGAAGGTCACTACCAAAGATGCCTTACAAGCAGAACTTATTGCAGAAGGAGGAAGAATCGAGGCAACTACAGAAGCACCATACTGTCCCCCGAGCTTAAAGCGGCAGCTAAAAGCCTTCGTGAGAACAAGGAGATAGTTGTCAGGAGAGGTGACAAGTCGCCAATATATGTCATTCTTAAAAAAGACGAATATCTGGCGAAAATGAACATCATACTCTCTGACCAAACTAAGTTCCAAAGGGTAACGAAGGACACTACAGCCGAATTAAAAGCAAAGGTCAACAAACTGATCGAAACTGTGAACGCCAAGAAATCCGGACTCCACCTGCCAAAGATCATTGGGGAATATAAACCTGGATATGCGTATGGAAATGTCAAGACGCACAAGCCTGGAAACCCACTTCGGCCAATCATTAGCCAGATACCCACACCCACGTACAGACTGGCGAAGCGACTCAACGGCCTGCTGACTCCTTATGTTCCTTGCGCCTTCAGCCTGAAGTCTCCAAAGGAATTTGTTGACTTACTGCGGGGCACACGGGCCACAGGGATAAGAGCCTCGTTGGACGTAGAATCGCTGTTTACCAACGTACCTGTGGACAAGACAATCGGAATGATAGCCGACAGAGTGTATCGTGATCCAGCCTGTACTCCTCTTGACATACCAGAAAATATTCTGAGGAAACTACTCCAAGCTTGTACTAAAGAGGCACCCTTCTTGAGCCCGGATGGGCACATGTATAAGCAAGTAGATGGGGTCGCCATGGGTTCTCCCCTAGGTGTCCTGTTTGCAAACTTCTATATGGGTACCATCGAGCAAAAAGTCTTAGTCGACATGAACTTGAAACCGGCCATATACTGCAGGTATGTTGACGACATTTTTACACAGGTACCTGATGTCAGACATCTGCAGGAGCTGAAGGAGGCATTTGAGCAGAGTTCCGTGCTGCGTTTCACTTACGAGATGGAAAAGGATGGGAAGCTGCCCTTTCTAGATGTAACAGTCATGGAAAAGGGCGGAGGTTTCCACACTGCAGTCTACACTAAGGAAACAAACATAGGAATGTGCCTAAATGCCAACAGCGACTGCCCTGACAGGTACAAGAGGAGTGTTGTTAACGCATATGTCGACCGTGCTCTCAGCCACAGCTCAGAATGGAAGCAAGTCGACGAAGAACTCTGTAGGGTAAGGCAGGTCCTAGTCAATAACGGCTTCTCCAATGGTTTCGTCGAAGACATCATAAGAAGGAAAGTGAAAAGCCATGCAACCTCTGAAGAGACAACTAACACAACACCTATACCCCCTATTAGACTATTTTACAGGAACTTCTTTTCCACAGCTCATAAAACAGAGGAAAGGGTCCTGAAAGATATTGTTAATAGAAACGTTATCCCAACAGACAAAAATCAGAGGATACAACTGACGATTTACTATAAAACCAGAAAAACGGCCAGCCTACTCATGAGAAACTCTCCAGACACAAAACAGAACGCTTTAAAAGAGACTAACGTCGTCTATGCCTTCAAATGCCCACTTGGGGACTGTAAGCTCCAAAAAACCCAGTATATAGGCAAGACAACAACATCTCTTTCTAGGCGTTTAACGATGCATAAGCAACAGGGCTCCATTAAGGAACATATAATCTCTTCCCACTACCAAACCATCACCAGAGAAATCCTAGTAAACAACACAGAAATCATCGATAGATACAGCGATAGCAGGCGGCTTGACGTTTGCGAGGCACTACACATCAAGAAGTCAACACCAGCAATCAACAGCCAATTATTGCACAACTATATTCTACCCACCTCAAGACTCCGCTCCAATATAGAAGCATCAAGAAATATGGACCAATAGGCTTTCTACAAACACTTCTATTCAATACCCATTGTTTGTGTTCTGTCTTGTGTTGATACTTTTAATACCCTATTAATATCCCCTCTTGTTCTGTCTTGTGTTAATGCCACATCACCCCTCCCACCTCACTCAAATGTAGATATAAAATCTGAGATACGTAAGTTCTATTCAGTTGTGTATTTGTGAACTAAAGTCTTTGAAAATGTAATAAGTTTTACGAAACGCACCCGTGTCGCGTCAGACTAGAAATAAAAATGAATTTTGGAGAATTAATTTTTTATTTACCTCCAACAGTGAAGCGTAATGTACGAAAGATTGAGAAAATTCGTGTTAGAATTATTAATTTTACTTTTTCGGTCATATTTAATAATATATGTCTACAGGAAAGACTGCTACCAATATATATATATATATATATATATATATATATATATATATATATATATATATATATATATATATATATATATTTAAATAAACCTAGGAAGGGTACTACCTCTGGTGCAATTGTAGGGACCCAAAACCTCGGAGAAGAAAATAAAGGAGCACACATGTTTGCGGTGCGGTATGGCTGGACACCCAGCAAACACAAATCATCTAGGAAACGTTCGCCTATCTCTTCCCATAGGTGTGGGAATGATTTGCATTGAGAATGGTGCAGGAGAGCCTTTGAGAAACTTTTAATCAAAAAATCCAAACACAAAGGTTTTATTTTAAATTGTTTTTCTACAACTATTTTGTTCCAAATGTAAAACAAATAGTTTTTACATGTTTAAATATAAAATTTATGGTGTTTTTTGTAAAATTCATTAATAAATTGTGAATGATATATATTGGCTGAGTGAAACCTTTAAAATCCATTTAGTTATAATATGATCAGAAAAAAGTAGTTTTCCAAATTTTCTAAAAATCGCTCTTTTTAACACAATTTGACTCCTTATGCATTCCACTAAACACTATATCATTTTTAAATATATAATTTATGTATTATTCCCTAAAATAATTTATATAAATTATAAAAGTTGCTGGAAAGTGGTGTGAAAGAATCTGAAAACTTTTTGTTGTCTTATATATTGGCGTGTTCTTATTAACTATGTCTCAAGTGCACAGTTTATCAAACAAGAAGATTAACATTCGTCAACCCTTAAAATCTTATATGTTATCTTGCTGGTGCAAAATGGGTGAATTTTTAGGAACAGCTAGTATCTATATGACAAATGGTGTTTTCCCTAACTCAAACAATGTAGGGTTTATTATTCTACATATATTTCTAATGACTCTTAGATGTTTACATTCTCTGAAGTATAATTGTGAAGGCTGTGTCCATCACTCTCAACACAGATTCTTAAACTCCTCTCTGCAGGTTCAACTATATAATTAGTTTCCATTCTGAATCTCCATGGACATTTGTATCCAAAATGAAACCAATGTGGTTTCCTTCAGCGCCTTCAGCCAGCACATTTGCTCATTCATTTCCACAGATTCCAACATGGTAGGGGATTTACAAAAATTTGGATATTCATATTGTTATATATTAAAAATATGAATGCAGTTCAATATGATAAGACAAATACATGAGTTTATGATAAATTCGTTTTCTGTGATATACCATTGATATGCTCTTTTTTTTCTTTAAACGGCAGACTAAACTAAATTACGATCGAAAGTATATATTGCTTTTTAAGAATTAAGCTCCACCACTGACTGCCAATTAAGTGCTCACATCAACAGAGTTGATGTATAAATGGTCAACGCTCAACAGAGTTAGTATAAATGGGGTTAAGTCAGAGTTGGAAAATGTTGTAGGTTGAGTACCTCAAAGCTCTGTCCTGGGACCTCTGTTGTTTATAATACTCAAATCAAATCAAATGTTTATTTAGGTAAGGTACATACATACAAGAGATTTTACAAAGAGTAATGAGTTTATAGATAGGGCTAGTACATACAATGTCTAAAGCCACTATTACGCAAAGCGTTTCGGGCATGAAAAACAAAGGGATGAGGTAGCTCAAGCTATTCTCACCCCATTCAGTACAACGTGTTAATACATACATAGACACACATCACAAATAAACATATTACCAAACATTCTGAGAGATAAACATATACATTTCCTCCTTCACAAGTAGTATGTTATCAGACGTACACACAAATACTTTTATGACCTAGGTATACTGTATAGACAATTTGCAAGACACCTGCAGATAATTCAACAAAATATTACAGTCTTGGTGCAAAATTCTTATATCTCACAAGAATATCATCAACCTTTCCGTTGTGACACATCCAGGCTATTTGTTCAGGAACGGTCCTTATCTCAGTGTTTCTATATACATTAATCAACGGACAATCAAGAACATAATGGGCCAGGGTGTGAGACCTTAACATACCACATAGTTTACACTTCGTGTCATTATCATGAACATCTATCCCATATTCCCAGTAATATTTGTACCCAAGCCTGAGCCGCATGTACACAGAGTCACTCCAAGCATTTCTCCTTTTACCATAAGTGAAATGGGTGTTTTGACTCACATACATGTAGTGTTGCATGGTTTGACTACTCTCATACATTATCTCTCTCCTCTCCACTCCCGCCTGTGCCTGAATATTTCTGATTTTGCTTCTTATTTGTCTCATTGTGAATTCACATTCAATGTCAACTTGTGGTTTTGATGTGGCACGTTTGGCCAAGTCATCCGCCACCTCGTTGAGCACTATTCCAACATGAGATGGAACAGTTCAATATGAGTTAGTTAGTTTAGTTCATTTATTATGCACCCCATACCCATCTTGTGGGCGGTAGTGGAAAGGGTTACAGAGGTACATAATGGGCTCAGGGACTGAACCCCACAATTTATTTAGCTAAGCAAGTTACAATCTTGATGAGCTAGTTACAAAATTCAATATAAGTCATCACATCAACAATGGGTTCGAGATCGACCTCAAGTACAGGTTCTAAATTAAGCAACTGACATATGTGGAGAGCTAGTATCAAAATTTATATGTTTGTCCTGCACACCGCCCCCCATCCAGTGGGCAGCGGTGGATAGGTTACAATCACTTAGTTGTTATCTACAGTTAGCAAACTGGGGATATTTGGCTAAAATTTCTGGTAGCAGATCATTTTGAATGAAATATTGACACATCGCTGGAACATTGGTTATAGAATTGTCTCTAAATTCATGTATCTTTTCGCACTCCATCACATAGTGACGGAGGGTGTGCGAATAATTTTGTTGACACAGTTTACATTTGGTCAGGTCTACATCAGCAGATAATGAGAATTCCCAGAGATACTTGTAACCGAGTCTAAGCCGAGCAGTAGTAACATCTAGAAGTCTGCTGATTTTATTGGATGATCCATAGATGTGTGGCTCCTCTTGCATGATAGTATGATGATAGATGGAATTACTGGTGTCAATTTCACTTTGCCTCAGATCTACAAGATCTTGTTGAAGTTCTCGGTGTACTGCTGCTCTCAGATTGCTCATTGACAATCCAAGGTTACACTCAACGGCTCCTTTAAAGGCAGATTCTGTGGCTAACTTATCAGCTCTATCATGCATTCGGAGCCCAACATTAAGCTCAAGCTTAAACTTAACATTAAGCTTAAGCCCAGCATCAACATTAAGAATTTAAAACCAAAAGTACAAAGTGCGATGAGTACTCACAATAACCTTAAGCATCAAAACAAAAATGTGTATACTCCTTTTACTTTCCTGACCTTAGTTCTCGAGCTACGTATTTCATTTTGATATCAACGTGTTCGCAATAAAAATTTGTAGAAGAACATTAGTAAAAAAGTCACGAAATGTATATGGATACCAGCACCAAATAAATACCTACGTAGATGACTCGCCGTGAGCCCCCAACAGCAACAAAATGTTTTTACTCTTGGGATTGTTATCACTTTCACACTTGTCCTACAGCGTTAATTTTGGTATCAATAGACTCGCAATGAAATTCCCAACACGGTGATATGAATATAAACGTAGAATAATGGTCGCGGCCCACCCGCAAGAGTGTGGGAAGTGGCGGAACTGTTACCCAGTATTGGTGACATGACGACATATGGGCGATACAGCGCTTTGAAAGTTTATAATTATTTCACTGTCCTGACATTATTATTGTATGTACGTCATTCATTTTTGTGCCAATGTTTTCGCAATAGAATGTTCTATGAGCCCGTAGGTAAAAAAGAGCAACAAAGCGTAAGATAGAATAGCACCATATATAAAACAACGCTGGAACATATCAGTGAGCGTCAAACACACACGAAATGTGTGTTTGATGGTGGTCAAATGATGTTTGATGTGTTTGATCAGGTGATGTCTTGATCCGCATAATTAAAGTATAAATTGTGTTGAGAAAAAATAAGAAAAAAGGGAAAAAACGGGGGGGGGGGGGAACATGGCAGAAAAAGAGTAAAAATACAATTTGGTCAACAAAACAGCATTGTTTAAAATAAAAGATATGATATAATCTGATGATATAATGATACACACCACTGGGTATGCTAACACGCAGAACACTCTTAACTCTGTATTAGACTCATGTCAGGACCTAGGTTTATTTATCTCAGCAGAGAAAACAAAGATACTAAATCGGCGCCCACCCAGGCAGGGAGGAGCTGTTCACAAGATGCAACTGTCTGATGGCTCCCAGCTTGACTATGTAAACAGATTCAAATACCTTGGCCTTGAAGCATTGTTCCAAATGGATAACAAAAACTGGAACTCAACTCAGAATGTATCAGGTTCATGATTTGTACCAAGAGAAACAACAACGGCACTTTCCTGCACCGTGGAAGGTTACACCATTTCCAGTTTTAATCCCTCCCTTTCCACCCAAGAAGCAAATTAGAGATCAGCCCAAACTTCGTCTTGAGGCAAAGCTCAACGCCTTAAGCCATATTGATGCTCTGTCCACAAAGCATTCTCTCTCTCAAATCATATACACTGATGGTTCCCTACACCGCACCACGGGTGCAACTGGAAGTGCAGTTGTTCTGACAATGGGCGATGGCCTATACTTTGAGTGGGGAGTCCGTATAAACAACTGGGCCTCTACCTTTCAGACTGAACTATTTGCTTGCTCCTTGCACTGAAATGTGTACAAGTCTCCAAACTTGATACATTAATTGTAAGTGACTCCTTATCATCCTTAAATGCTCTCAACTCTTTAAGACATAACTGTAGCATGCTCGTGTCCGAAGCTAGACACAAATACAACAAAATTATTAAGGATGGTAACAGAGTCCATTTCATGTCGTCTCCATCTCATGTTGGCCTCCGAATGCACGATAGAGCTGATAAGTTAGCCAAAGAATCTGCCTTTAAAGGAGACATATGAGTGTAGCCTTGGATTGTCAATGAGTAATCTGAGAGCAGCAGTACACCGAGAACTTCAACTATATCTTGTAGATCTGAGGCAAAGTGAAATTGACACCAATAATTCCATCTATCATCATACTATCATGCAAGAGGAGCCACACATCTATGGATCATCCAATAAAATCATCAGACTTCTTGATGTTACTACTGTTCGGCTTAAACTGTGTTTCAACTCTCTCTGGGATTTCTAATTATCTGCTGATGTAGACCTAACCAAATGTAAACTGGGTCAACAAGCACACCGTCTGTCACTATGTGATGGAGTGAAAAAAAACTTCAATTGAATTGAATTGAACTGAATTCAGTGACAATTTTATAATAAATGTTCCAGAGATGTTTAAATATTTCATTCAAAACGATCTGCTACCAGAAATCTTAGCCAAATATCCCCTATTTGCTAACTAAGATAAGTAAATGATAAGTAAATTGTCTCGCCAATTATATATACGAGGGAATGATTAAGGGTCGAGGGACGAAATGCGCATTGCTGCCCTCACCTGTGACGTCACAGCATCATCCGGCCAGTATCAACAGACGTCACAGCATCATCCGGCCATTTTGTCGTCAGTGCAGTCAGAGGACAAACGCTTCATGCAAATATTATCGTAAGTAAACACTTATTTTTTATTATATTATTAGATTCTAGTGCTGGCTATAGTGCTGTGTATGTGGAGGCGAGGCCGGGCAGTGCTAGTTTATGGAGAGACGAGGCCGGGCAGTGCTAGTGTATGTGGAGGCTAGGCCAGGCAGTGCTAGTGTGTGTGGAGAGGCCTGGCAGTGCTGGTGTGTGTGGAGGCTAGGCCGGGCAGTGCTAGTGTGTGTGGAGAGGCCTGGCAGTGCTGGTGTGTGTGGAGGCTAGGCCAGGCAGTGCTAGTGTGTGTGGAGAGGCCTGGCAGTGCTAGTGTATGTGGAGGCTAGGCCAGGCAGTGCTAGTGTGTGTGGAGAGGCCTGGCAGTGCTGGTGTGTGTGGAGGCTAGGCCAGGCAGTGCTAGTGTGTGTGGAGAGGCCTGACAGTGCTGGTGTGTGTGGAGGCTAGGCCAGGCAGTGCTAGTGTGTGTGGAGAGGCCTGGCAGTGCTGGTGTGTGTGGAGGCTAGGCCAGGCAGTGCTAGTGTGTGTGGAGAGGCCTGGCAGTGCTGGTGTGTGTGGAGGCGAGGCCGGGCAGTGCTAGTGTGTGTGGAGAGGCCTGGCAGTGCTGGTGTGTGTGGAGGCGAGGCCGGGCAGTGCTAGTGTGTGTGGAGAGGCCTGGCAGTGCTGGTGTATGTGGAGGCGAGGCCTGGCAGTGCTAGTGTGTATGTGGAGGTGAGGCCTGGCAGTGCTAGTGTGTGTGGAGAGGCCTGGCAGTGCTGGTGTGTGTGGAGGCTAGGCCAGGCAGTGCTAGTGTGTGTGGAGAGGCCTGGCAGTGCTGGTGTGTGTGGAGGCTAGGCCAGGCAGTGCTAGTGTGTGTGAAGAGGCCTGGCAGTGCTGGTGTATGTGGAGGCTAGGCCAGGCAGTGCTAGTGTGTGTGGAGAGGCCTGGCAGTGCTGGTGTGTGTGGAGGCTAGGCCAGGCAGTGCTAGTGTGTGTGGAGAGGTCTGGCAGTGCTGGTGTGTGTGGAGGCTACGTCAGGCAGTGCTAGTGTGTGTGGAGAGGCCTGGCAGTGCTGGTGTGTGTGGAGGCTAGGCCAGGCAGTGCTAGTGTGTGTGTGGAGAGGCCTGGCAGTGCTGGTGTATGTGGAGGCGAGGCCTGGCAGTGCTAGTGTGTATGTGGAGGTGAGGCCTGGCAGTGCTAGTGAGTGTGGAGAGGCCTGGCAGTGCTGGTGTGTGTGGAGGCTAGGCCAGGCAGTGCTAGTGTGTGTGGAGAGGCCTGGCAGTGCTGGTGTGTGTGGAGGCTAGGCCAGGCAGTGCTAGTGTGTGTGGAGAGGCCGGGCAGTGCTGGTGTGTGTGGAGGCTAGGCCAGGCAGTGCTAGTGTGTGTGTGGAGAGGTGAGGCCTGGCAGTGCTAGTGTATGGAACTGAGGACTCAGGCCCCAGGGCCTGGGCACAGGGGCCTGAGCACTGCTGAGGGTTAGCCAACATGAGAGGGTTGTGTTGATTGCCTGAAATTATTTAAATTGTTTAATGTATTGAATGGCATTTTTCAAGTTACATTTTTTAAATTACTGAACTAGGTTCTAATTTTTTTTTAATTTTGCCCCGAGGGGCGAGTTTATTGGGCAGCGCCACTCATCTTGTGAGTGGACACAACGCCATAGCAGCATGTACAACACTCCCCAATAGGAAGAAAACCCGCTGGGTTCTAGGCTAGGTTAGGCTAGGTTAGGCTCATCTGTAATACTGTAATAATTGAATTAAGCCTAGCAAAGCCTAGAAGTCTTGTGACTGGTCTGTGGCACGTTTCTGTTGAAATGTAGTCTTTTCGAGACTACATTTCAAATGTAGTGTGTGTGGAGGCGTGTATGTTAGGTATTACCTAACATACACGGTCTAATATATCTATGTGTGAAATAGATTAAATCCATTTATTTGATATTCAGCTAATAGTTCTGTATTTTCCATGTTTTGGTAAGTGCAATAATATGTATTGTTTCATTGCAGATTAGAGATTCTAGATAGTTCTAGATTTCCGAAGTACTGAAACGCGCGCCATACAGGCTTGGTGGATCTAGGTGCAAGGTAAAATTATTTACATTTACTTGTTTTTTATTTATATGCATATATATATATATATATATATATATATATATATATATATATATATATATATATATATATATATATTATATATATGTGTGTATTTGTATGTATATAAATTTGTGTGTAAATCACGGAAATTAGCATGTGGTGAAAAATGTGAGTGTCAGACCATAAAATACAGTCACTGTATTTTATCAAACCCTTATTAGAATAATAGATCTTGTAATAATTTTGCAAAAATAGTGGCATTTACTATTTTATAAAGATTATTAAAAAATTTACCGATATGGTGCATTCGGAAGACAAACCCAATTTTTCACTTTTGAGAATTGAGCACCTGCTACATCCAGATTCTAGGGAGGAAAGGAAGGACGATCTTACTGGATCCCATAGCCTCTCCGAGGCACAAACCAGGCTTGTACACAACCCCTCCCCCCTGCACCCGAGCTATGTCAACAGGCCGTTCTCCCTCTTCGCCCTTACATCATCACACACAGATCACAATAATGTGATGCATCAAATGAACAAATCCACAAGGGCCGTGATGAGGATTCAAACCTGTGTCCGGGAGCATCCCAGACACTGCCTTAATCGATTGAGCTACGACAGGGTAAAAGGGTTGAAACCGAACTTCTACTGAACTTCCTGGATCCTTTTACCCTGTTGTAGCTCAGTCGATTTAGGCAGTTTTGCAAAATTATTACATGATCTATTATTCTAATAAGGGTTTTGCATATTCCAGCTGTGGTCTAACAAAAGTTTTAAACAATTTCTTTAGTATTTGACCTATGTATTTAAAAGCAATTCATAAATGTAAGCAAGTGTAGCATTTGTCTCCAGGTGTTCTTCACATTTAGCTTTAATTATTTTTTCCAATATTTTCACTTACACTTGTAATACAGGGTTCGAGGTTCCCTATAGTGTCCTTTATTGAAATAGAGTTTAACAACCATTTCAATGTCCCTATTTTCTTTTAGATTATATCTCAACATATAATTAATGTCCAACAGGACATGATTACTCTTTCCAAATGGAGGATGGTATTGAATATTTGATCTAGTACTGATGGAATAATTTATATAATAATCACTAGAAATTATTTAGATAAGAATTTGAATTTATGCATGTCTTTGTTTAGGCATGCCTCTATTTCCACATGTTACATTTCTGCATGTCTCCAATTCTGGAAGTGTTCACTTTTGCATGTGCCTGACAAGGATGTCATATGCACCAGCTTTAATTATTACTCACTCTTGTAACAACCCCCACACCAGCTTTTCTCAGCAGACAGTTTCCCACAAATTGTATATAATGCATGACTTATTTTTAGAATTTTAATACATATTGCATCTGTCATACATTATTAACAATAATATAGGTAATATGGTAGTCTAATGTAGAAATTTGACACTTTAACAGAATGTACGAGTATAAGCATAATGTAATAATTCAATAATTACTATTTGTAGTTTTATGTATTTAAAACTATTTGGTAAATATTTTCTATACAATGCTAATATGCTTCCACCCCTGACAGAATCTGTGGTGCAAGCCTTACCTTGTTGAGCGCAATAAGAAATTGTCTTCAAAACCTGGAATATTTGCAATGTAATATTAAGTAAGTAAATTTTATAATTTTTGTATTATATATGTATGTGTATATACTGTATATGGATATATGTGTATATATTTGCATATCAAGTATTGCTGATATGTTGAAGCATGTACTGTATTGGTGGAAACAGATACACGGTTAAGATTGCCAATTTACTGTAGTCTAGTCTAATTCAATCATTTTTAGTAATCTTTGAGAACATTTATGGTTGAAGTTGCCGGTGCCAGTGGACCACTTTGTGCTTTAGGCCTATTGGAGCTTGGTCCACCAGGCTGTTGTTTGGAGTGGCCCGCAGATCCACATACAGTCTGCATATGATATAAAGTCTGTTGATCAATTGAACTACAGTAGTTAGTTTTTATCATCCGAATGCACCAATATGTCTTCATTCTTCCCAGATGAAGGAACTAGGTAATACTCATCATCTGAATGCACCATCTGAAGCTTTTCCACACTCATGATACACGAGAGGTTTAAAAAACTTTTAAAACTTTTAAAACTTTTTGACCTATGTATTTAAAAGCAATTCTAAAGTTAAAAAGTGTAGCATAGGCCCCTCGCATAATGTTCTTAATATGATCCTCAGGTTATAGTTTTCTATCTAAAACCACCCCTAGATCTCTTTCTTGATCAGAATTCTTTATAGATCTCTGTGGCTCGATCATAGAAACTGAGTAAATTCGTTACACTGGACCTTCCAGATCGAATACCATGCTGACAGTCTGATATATCATTCAGTACGTCTGCATCTGAAATTGAGCAATACTGGATTTATTATTTGGTTTTATAAATTTTATACTTATAATCTTAACTTATTTCAGAGACCACGAGTAATCTGGGCTTCGAACTCAACAGAAAAGCCTTCCGTAGACCTGCTTCTTTGCTACATAATAGACAAAATTTAGTAAGTATTGATTTATTATGTGTCTGTTTATTTATTTATTTTTACTTTATATACAAGAAGGTACATTGGGGGAGAGTACAGTGACTTGAAGTTATACATTCTTGTAAAGCAACTAGCACTCATAGCGTTTCGGGCAGATCTAAGTATAGACCAAGGAACTTACCATCTTTTTTATTTCTGATGTTAACATTGTGTAACTGTAGATGAATTGCATTTGTTGATTTGCTCCCAAGTAAGATGTTGTAGGTCCTTTCTATGTTTAGTGTGAGTTTGTTGGTTGACATTAATACGTGGATTTTTTTTTAATTTATTGTTTACATCATTATTTAATATGAGTGGGTTGGAGTCTGAGTAGATGAGGTTAGTATCATCATTATCTCATATCTCAGCGATTTTGTCGTAATGGTCAAGTAGCTGTACTGTACAAGTAGAGGACATGAGAGATAGCTGTAAGAGGTATTTCAATATCTTCCTGCTCTAAATCCATGTTGGCCTGGATTTTGGAGGTCATTGGTCTCTATAAAACTAGTAACCTGACTCCTGATCACTCTCAAATAATTTTATTATGTGGGATGTTAGTGCAACTGGTCTATAATTCTTTGCCAATGTTTTACTACCTCCCTTGTGTAGAAGAGCTATGTCTGCTGCTTTAACCCTTAACATGCTCGGGGTCTAATATCCTGCTATCCGCACAGGCGCATGTCATTTTGAAAAAAAAAAAAATTTTTTTTTTTGCTAATCTGTTAAGTTCTGTTCACTGATCACGGGAAAAATAAAAAAAAAAATTCTATTGTACTTACTTTTGTTGCAATAGAGCCGAGAAGCTCGGTGATGACGTCACAATCTGCATGTTCGCTCATGCAGTACACGCCCGGAGGTGTTGCGCGCGGTCCTCAAACAGCCAGAGTTGCCACAAATATATTTTCGCGCTATTTATTTACAATGTCTAAGCGCATTTTATCTAATTTTTTTTCACTAATTGTGTTTCAAATACTGTTTGAACATATTTTGTATCAATAATTGTTGCATATTTGAGTATACACAGGCGCACACAAATGTTTTCAATTACGGCAATATAATATGTCATTACAGTCTATTATATTGTATGTTCTGCTTATATTTGTATATATTTACACACACGCACACGCTATCTGCTTATATGTTTACATATTTACACACTCGCACACGCTATACACACTTTGAAGCACACTTAGAAGATTTCTAGACTGTGGTAGTCATTGAAGCAGTCGACAGCACATAATGGGATACCACACATTTCACACCATGTTTGCACAAGCTTCCGTTTCTTGTCTCTACGTGTCGTTGTTTTACACACCAAGCAATCACGTTGGGCTATTGCACGCTTCACACCAGGTGGCAAATACTTAAGTTTGTGTGCTAGGAAGCCTTCAGTGTGAGCGAGGCGTGGAGTACCAGCATGCTGCAACAGTGGGTTTATGATGGGCCGCTGAATACCTGGGACATCTTTTGCAAACTTTCCTAATAACTGTATTGCAGCATCAAATACAAAGTCACGGAAAGTGGGCTTACGTCCAGTTCTCACAAGATACATGTTGAAACAGTTCAGCATGCTCATGTCCACAAGATGGAAGAACACTTTTTTCGTCCACCTACATGTCTTCCGCACACACTCTGCAGTGCCAATCATCATGTCTGATTTATCAATCAACCGCATGTTGATATTATAGTCTAAAACACAGTCTGGCTTATATAGTGGTGCGTTTGTTTTATGGCTCACTTTCCCACTGTTCACCATTGTTCCATCATGAATTGTTGTCAACAAGTTCACCTCTCTTTTGTCTTTCCACCGAACTGACAGAATGTTATCACTTTTCCTTCTCTGACACTCACCAACTGCAATGTCGTTGTCAAACACAGGCATTTCCCTTCGTTGTGGCTTTACTGTACCAACCAATCCGGTTCTATTTTCTAGCAAGAACCGAGCTAGCAAGGGACTTGTATAGTAATTATCTGTGTATAAAATGTGTCCCTTGTTCATCCACGGAGCCATGATGGTCTTCACTACACTCCCCGAGAATCCATGTTCGTCGTTACCGGGAATGTCTACATCACTAGCCGAGTACAGAATCATGTGTAACACGTATCCTGTCTCACAATCACAAAGAACAAAAAATTTCAGGCCAAATCGGTTTCGTTTTGAGGGAATGTACTGTTTGAATGGAACACGTCCCTTGAAAAGTATGAGAGTAAAAGTATCAACCACCAGCTTCTGTGCTGGTACGTAAAAATCTCTGAATTTTCCAATAACATTGTTCATGTAGTGCCTCACTCGCCACAGTCTATCATCAGGTGTTCGGTCCTGAACACTTCCAAAATGTAGACACCTGAGGAGTATCTGAAACTTGTCTCGTGACATATATTTCCCGAATAAAGGTGTTGGTATTGTCTTGTCCTTGCTCCAATAGTCATTTATTGCATGTTTGTGACAGTGCTTCATCAACAAACAGAGTGCCAAAAACACACACATTTCCGCCACTGTGGTATTTTTCCAACGCTGCAGTCGTGAAAATTCTGTGATTTTCCTCTCAATCAGGTAAGCAGCATGCAGGTTCGTTTGGTGTACAATGTATTCCATGAGTGGTTCATCATAGAATGCTGTAAATATTCCATCTCAGCCATGTCCTCACCTTGATTAGGGAAAAGGTTTGTAATCCCTACATCTTTATCGTCAAAGTGAGGAATATTAGGAATAAAATCGTCACCATCACTCCACTCAAGTACACCAGGCGTCCTGCGAGATGCAGAGGAAAGACGGCGAGGAAGCGATGCATACCGGCGACCAGGAGCTGAATACCGTCTGCGAGAAGCACGGCGGCTACGTGCACGTGAGGTGGGTGCACGTGAACACGAGGGTCTTGGTCCCTCATGTGGTGTCATGCGGTGGCGCTTGGCCGGGCGAGATGCTGCTGACGCGACAATTTCTCGCCCAGTTACACCACTGGTACCAGCCACAGGCTCAATAAAACTTTGATCTGAGTCACTAAACCCAGAAAAGGAGTCACCTCCCTCTGACTCGTCACCCTCAAACAGAAAATATCCACAGGAACTGTGAGGTCGTGGTAGAATTGGGGTAGAAAATGGGTGAGGAGGCATGGGAGAGCGTATAGGCCTCGCCATGGCATGGCGGTCATTCTCACTTTCACTGCTGCTGCTACTATCACCCGACAACTGTGTATAATCCTCATCGTTGTCTGAATCGTCAAACACACTTTCTTCACCTTCAGAGAATAATTCGTGGGCTATTTGCTCTGGGGTGAGGGACTGAGTGGTGCGTGCCCGTGAGGCGTTTGACCGTGCGCTCGCCATGGTGACTCTCGCTAAACTGAGGCCTCCCATGCCTTCGGATCGTGAGCGGGAATTTTTTTCAAAATGGCCGCTGTTTACTAGAGCCCCTGGGCAGCGTATGGGACCCCCAGCTACACCGCGGGCCATTCAAATCGTGCGCGGTACCCATACACTTCATATGAAGTGAAGCGCAGTTGACTGGTAAAACGATTTACACTCCATATGAAGTGATGCGCACTTTAAGGGTTAAGAGCCTCTGGTATCTCCCCCGTGTCCAAGCTCTTCCTCCACACTATAATGAGTGCCTGTGCTACTGGCACTTTGCATTTATTTATAAATATTGAATTCCATGAGTCTGGACCCGGGGCTGAATGCATTGGCACATTGTCAATTTCTCTTTCAAAATCTGTCACACTCGTGTTGATATCAGTTATATTTACAGGGGTTTGGATATCACCCATAAAGAAGTTGTCCGGATCCTCCACTTTCATGCTTTGTATCGGAGTGCTAAACATGTCCTCATACTGCTTTTTTAGGATTTCACTAATTTCTTTGTCATCCTCAGTATATGAACCTTCACTAGTACGAATAGGTCCAATACAATCCAGTGGTTTTTGCTTTTCCTTGTGTAGGATTTTTATTACCTAGAACATTTTCCCAGTGAATGTTTGTAAGTTCCCTGTTTTTTTTCTCCCAGTCTATCCTTTTATTATTAAAATTGAATATATTGAATAGCCCTTCTCGCTTGTTGTTTCTCTTGGGCCTACTACCGTTATTGGTGTTAGTTTGTTAGTGTCTGAGACAGTAATGTCTCTGATTAGCTCATCATTGTTCGTGAATATGAGGGCGAGTGTGTTCTCGTTCCTAGTCCGTTTTGTTATCTGCTGATTGAGCGAGAATTTGTCACAGAATCTCAGTAGTTCTCTGACCTGTGATTGGTTATTTCCATTTCCATTTTGGGTGTGTTGTTTTGGTAGTGATTCGTCCAGTTCTGGTAGTAGTTCGGTTGTTGTGTGGTGTAGTACTTGTGTGCTTGTTAATGACTTGTATTCCAGTCTTGTGGGTATCTCCTTTCCCCTACGGGCCAACTGCTTTGTTCTTACCTAGCATTTTGCTTTGTTTGGGTATGAATGTTTGTGTGCCGTATATTTTGCAAAATTTGCCATATATATCATTATTTACTCCTCTGCCTAGCAACAAGTCTGTCTAATTATACTCATTAACTGTTTTTCAAAGTTCCCCATAGTGTCCTTTATTGAAATCGAGTTCATGAACCGTTTCAATGTTCTTATTTTCTTCTAGATTATATCTTAAAGTATATTTAAATGTTATTGTTATTATTGTTATTAAATGTTATTGTGACATTGCATTGCAATTGAGCTATGTTGTTTACCATACCATTCATTTCGTGAGTATAAGTATAGATGCCACACTTGTGACAGGTAAAACCATGCCTTTTTTTAAAAACAGCACCGTCTGCTGCACGTAAGAGCAACCCACACTATATTATGTTGCGATATTATTTCAATATTTCCGATTGCATTGATAATTTGAATTTTCATAGATTTCAATTTATTTTCATTTCGATTAATAATTTTGTGTGACATTGCATTGAAATTGAGCTGTGTTGTTTACCATACTGTTCATTTCATGAGTATAGTTTATTTTTTTATTTTTTTCATTTCATTTTTTTAGCTGTTCTTATTTTTCAGTGATGGGAATATCAGATCATTTGATGTTCCCAATTTTCTGATGGAAGCATCAGACCATTATAGAATGCATCTGATGAGGTAGTTTGGAATGGTGGGGAGGACGAGAGGGGGGGATGGTGGGAAGACGAGGGGACAGAGGAGAGGGTAATGGTGGGGAGGACTAAGGGACTGGGGAGTTGGGGATGGTGGGGACAGGGGAATGCTGGGGAGGACAAAGGGACAGGTGAATGGGCGATGGGGGAGGAAGAAGGGACAGGGGAGGGGAAAATGGTAAGGAGGACGATGGGACAGGGAAGTGGGAATAGTGGGGAGGATGTGGGGACGGGGAAGTGGGAAGGACGAGAGGACTGTGGAATGGGGAATGAAGGGAAGGACTAGGGACGGAGGAAGACTGGAGAACAGGGGAACACCTAAATAAACGCCAACAATGTATTATTACTCTGTGGCTTCTTGTCTCCCGACAAAGTGAATTATAATTATATATTAATTAATTCTTATAAATTTCCAGAAGCCTGTATCAACACCCACACTAATGCAACTGAAAAAGATGTTGAGACAAGTATTGCTGATATGTTGAAGAACGCCCCAAACAAACTCGGTGGAAACAGATACAAGGTAGAGTTTGCCAATTTGCTGTAGTCTAATTCAATTTCTTTTTAGTAATCTTTGAGAACATTCATGCTATGAATAAGATAATATAATGTAATTGATTTTGACTAAATATGTAGATATATTTAATTTTCTGAGCACTAATAATGAAAGAAAACCAAAATAAGAGGTGGCTACTATCTATAATAATGGGCTGGAATAATGCAGGATATAATATTGTTTTATATAGATTCTTGATTTAGTTTTTTTTTCTATAATATGGAAAGGGTTTTTAATTAATAAATTAAATATTATATAATAAAATAATGTATTATTGAAAACAATTAGTAACAAACAACATTTCATTACAGGGTGGTGAAGCAAGAAGACATTTGCATCACACAACAGACTTGGATATGACGAATACTGAAAATGGTGGCGAGCCTGGTGGCGTACCGCTGAAACTTCTCTAATGTCTATATAGAAGAATCTATATATGTGTCTGTGTGTATATATGTATATATATAATAAATAAATACTTATATATATATATATATATATATATATATAATATATATATATATATATATATATAATATATATATATATATATATATATATATATATATATATATATATATATATATATATATATATATATATATATATATATATATATATATATATATAGGTTAGATAGGTTAGGTTAGGTAGGTTTGGTTAGTTATCATATATC
Organism: Procambarus clarkii; assembly: GCF_020424385.1. NCBI lineage: Eukaryota > Metazoa > Arthropoda > Malacostraca > Decapoda > Cambaridae > Procambarus > Procambarus clarkii. Next base: position 19,870 of record NW_025559906.1, read on the forward strand.
TACGTTAGTTTTAACTCGTTTTAACTAGTTTTAGTTTTAACAATAACTAGCTAGTTTTAACTTTATATATATATTATTTATATATATATATTATATAAAAAGTTTGTGAGGAAGATCTCTGGTGCCAATGTGGGGACCCATAGCCTCGGAGAAGAAAATAAAAAGTATTCAGAGGAGACCTTGTGGTCACTCACTAAACACTAATATAATCTTCTACCACCCCCATTCTTTTGTATGTACACATATATATTTGCTTTATTTGAACTTTGTTACAAAGAGGGAGTTACATATAGGTTACAAAGATGGTTATCATAGGTTATCATATATATTTATTTATATATATATTATTATATATATATTATTTATATATATATTATTTATATATATATTATTTATATATATATTATTTATATATATATATATATATATATATATATATAATATATATATATATATATATATATATATATATATATATATATATATATATATATATATATATATATATATATATATATATATATATATATATATATATATATTTATATTATATATATATATATATATATATATATATATATATATATATATATATATATTTATTTATTATATAAATTATTTATATATATATGTATATATATATATATATATATTATTTATATATATATTATATATATAATTATATAGGTCACATGTTTTTGTATTTTTGCTGATTTGTTAGTAAATAATAAAAGAAATATAAATTATTTGATTTTTTTACCCTTAAATTGGTTTTAATATTTAAATTGAAAACAATAATATAATATAAAAAAAATATAACAAATAATACAATATAAAATAAAATATAATAAAAATAATATAATATAAAATAATATAATTTAATTTCAAGAAATTTAACTTTAAACACACAGATGTGAAAAGGGTTCAGATTAGGCTCAAACCTTTCACAAGAGATTCATATTGGTGTATGAATGGATTATGAATGACTCATGTTAGGAGTGTAAAGTTGCCACAACATCTGAAATTAGTGTTGGATACATAGGTCTTGGTTATAAGTTTTGGAAACCTATTTAAGTCCACACACAATATCGTATCTGATACGATAAAACAAACGTTTCCAATCCTTTCAAATACTTTCCAGATATGTTGTGGCAACCTAAAATTGTTTGCTGGGCGGTTGGTCAGTGTCTTTCGAGAAGAGGATTTTCCGCCTCTAAATGGCCTTGTGGACCTGGGGGATGATCCTGCCAGGTTGAACCCTACCCCTGAACCTGCCGGTGATGACGGCGTTGTGGGTGCAGTGCATCCCACTGGTGCTAACGTGCCGGGTCCGATGTCTGTGGACCCCCCTGGTGTGGGCGGTAGTGCGGTGGTCACGCATGTGGAGGTGCATCCGGCTCCGGTTGCCATAGCCGTCGATGTTGACGCTTCAGTTGGGCGTGGCCCTGTTTTGTCGCCGGTGGATGATGTCGCGCCAGATTCTGGTGCGCCTGGATTGGTATGTACTTCTGCCCTTGGTGTGGAACCCTTTGACGTGGATGAGTTCTTGGAACGGGCCGTCCCTCTCGTCGTCCTTCCACCACTGCTGTCCCGGGTCAACCTGGCTCTCAGGTGAAGCGCCGGAAGACGGGCAGGAGTGGTTGCTCAGGGGACCGAGGGCCTTCGGTGAGGAGCTTAGAGCCTGGTGCGAGTGTCTGTGATGGTGAGGGTGTGGCGGTGTCTGTAGTGGACCCGTCGGTGCCGGCGGTGGAGGGTGTGTTGTGGACCCTCCTGGTGATCTCTTATGTGGGTCCCCTGGGGTTCGGAGCCCGGAGTGGGCTGTGGTGGATCCGGCGGACTGTGGCAGTGATGATCACAGCCTTGTGATGAAGTTCCGGAAGGATTCTGGTCTCCCCCCTCCCCCTGTGGGGAGTGAGTCTCCGTCGCCTGGGAATCCAGTGGCGGCTGCTACTGCTTCCATGCACGGGGTGTCGGCTGGACCGGTCTGACGGTTTTGTGGTTCGATAGGGTTTATCTATTTTCCCAATGGATCCTAAATTAACGTTTGCTTCGCTGAATGTGAATGGTTTGCGTTCTGTGGCTGTGCAATTGGGCCTGGTGTCGATGCTGTGTGAGTGGAGGGTGGATGTGGCTTTTGTGCAGGAGCACAATGTGCAGGACGTGGGGTTGTTACATGTGTTGACTGAGGGGTTTACGGTGGTGTTAAACCCTTCGCGTGGCTTGCGTGGAGGTACGTTGATCCTGCTTTCTAAGCGGGCCCCAATTTCCGTGCTTCACATGGAGATGGACGAGGGTGGTCGGGTGCTGTTAGTTATGGTGTCCTTTTTGGGTCTGAGGTCTCTCTCTTGAATGAGTACGCGCCATCTGGGGCGGCGCAGAGGCAGAACCGGGAGGTTTTCTTTTCCCGTGACGTGCTGCATTTTTTGCTGCACGATACGAGGGGATGATTTTTGGGGGGGATTTTAATTGTATTACGTTGCCGCGGGATAGCAATAGTCTTCGTCCGGCAAATATCTCGCCGGCTTTGACTGCTACCTTGAAGAGTTGCGGGCTTCGGGATGCGGCTGTGTTGCAAGGGGGTCCTTTGGAGTACACTTTTCTCTCGCGTGGGGCTTGCTCTCGCCTTGATTGTTTTTACATGCCTACTGGGGGTGGTTCGGTTCTTTCGTTGCGGACGGTTCCCGTGGGGTTCTCGGACCATTGCATGGTGATGTTGCAGGTGGGGATTCGCAGCCAGGTGCGGGTTGGCCGTGGCTGGTTGGAAACTGAATTGTGGGTTGCTGAAGTGCCCTGTTGTGTGTGCCCAGTTCCGGGCCTGGTGGGCTGTTTTGGGCTCTCGGAAGGGGGAGTTTCCTCGGTTCTGGAGTGGTGGGAGTGGGCTAAGGTGGAATGTCGGTCGTTTTTTCGGGTGCTGGCATAGCGGGGGCGTCGGGAAAGTTTGGTCTGTTGAGGGTCTTGCAGGCACGGTTATTTCGCCTATATGGGTTGCTGAATCAGGGTTTAGATAGGTTTCGGGAGATCTCGGTGTGTAAGGATCTCATTTGTGAGCTGAGGAAGGAGATGGCTGAGGGGATACGTGTGCGGGCTGGGGTGGAGGAACGGTTGTGTGGTGAGAAGCTCTCGCAGTTTTTACTGCGGAGGGAACGGGTGGGGCATGCCTCTGTTTTGTTGGAAGGTTTTCATCGGCCGGACGGTTCAGTTTTGTCGGACACGGGGGCGGTTTTGCATTATGTGCGTGGTGAATTGGAGTCTTTGTATGGGGTGGTTGCGGGGGATGAGGGGTTGATGGAGTCCTTCCTCCAACACTGTGCACCGGGGTTGTCGGATATGGATTGTGTGGGTCTTGTGCCAGAGGTAGGCCCTTCGGAGCTTTGGGAGGTTATGCGGTCCTTTCGTCGTGGTAAGGTTCCAGGGTCAGATGGATTTCCGATGGAGTTCTATGTCGAGTTTTGGGATGTCCTAAAATAGCTTGGAATATCTTAAAAAACCTTCTAGATAACATGACGTATGATCGGAAAACATCATTCATTGGAAGCCTACCAGCCATCCAGAAGGAGTGGGAAAGGAACAACAATTCTAATATACAAGGGGCAGAGGCTATAGTCAGGGATGAAACTGAGGCTGAAACTCAGGAAGTTGTAAACTCTGACTCAGTAGGCCAGGATGTAGATGACAGTAAACTAGAAAGTGTACCAGACAGTACTGACAGCTCGATAGGTACAGACACTACGACGGTTCCCGATAGAGCAATTCAGAACAGAAGGACAGACTTATGCAAATTTTATCCAAAGGGCATATGCAGACATAGATATGCTGGTAATATGAAAGGATTAGAATGCAGTTACCAACATCCCAAAAAATGTTTAAATATGCTTAGGAAAGGTGAGTGTCGATTTGGATCAATATGTAGGTTTTTCCATCCTGACATGTGCCAAACCTCACTGGAGGACAGAAAATGCTATGACCTCAGCTGCCCACACTTTCACGTGAAAGGCACGGAACGCTACATAAAGAGTGGCAAGCAGGATAATGAATTTGGAGGAAACTCTATAAATTTTTTATACCAGACCGGCAGAGAATTCAAAAGGAGCAGCATGGAGAGTGTATGGAACTGGATGCCAGATCCACTTGCATTCCAGAATTACAGATACAATTACCCACCGAAAGGGAACTACAACTACGACAGACAACTGCCCTACAACAATCAGTACTGGTCAGAACAAACTCATTATGTCCACGAATAATGGGCTTGCCGAAAAAGTCTCCCATTCAAACTATCACTAATAGAGTAACCTCATTCATCTTTGCCAACATACAAGGACTGAAAACAAGAACAAACAACAAAGTACAGTTCATAAATGGCCTCCTCATGGAGTCAAATGCAGTATTTGGAGCTTTCACAGAAACCCATGCAGGGGAATTGTTGGACAGTGAGATCTGGATTCCAGGATATAACCTATACAGGTGTGATAGGAAAATTAGGTCACATGGAGGAGTGGGTCTGTATATTAGGGAAGACCTTGTATGCTCGGAGCTCCTAAACGTTACAAATGAGGTGGTAGAGGTACTGGGATTAAAAATAGAGAAAATAAATTTAGTGATTATTCTAATATACAAACCGCCAGATGCAACGGCTGAGGAATTCACAGAACAGATAAGCAAAATAGAGAATATCCTTGATAATTTGGAGAACTCGATACCTGATATTATCTTCCTAGGTGACTTCAACTTGCCTAGTCTCAGGTGGAAAATAGCAAACAAATATATTATACTAGGAAATCTATCAGGACCTAACCAACCACAGATTAGAGAACTACTTAGATTCTGTGACAAATTTTCACTCAATCAGCAGATATCGGAGCCAACGAGAAATGAAAATATTCTAGATCTGGTCTTTACGAACAATGAAGACATTATAAGAGACATTACGATATCAGATACCAAATACTCAGATCACAAGCTCATTGAAGTGCAAACGACCATCAATACTCAGAATAGACCTAAAACGTTGATAAAGCGAGAGGGGCTATTTAGTAAATTCAATTTTAATAATAAAAGGATAGACTGGGAGATAATAAACAGGGAGCTTACAAACATTCCATGGGGAACTGTTCTAAGTAATACAAGTCCTACAGAAGGAATAGAAAAACTGACTTCAGAAGCGTATCAAGTCTATCTGAAACATGTTCCTTTGAGGAAAGCCAGAAAGAGATCTAACGTAGAAAGAGAACGCAGACGACACTATAAATGCAGGAAAAAAAATAACGGAACTGCTTATGCAGACAGGAATTTCCCGTCAAAGAAGGAATAATTTAAATAGGGAGATTGAAGAAATCGAGCAGAAATTGAAACACTCATATGAAACTGAAGAAAGGCAGTTAGAACAGAAAGCAATTCAGGAAATAAAGAAAAATCCAAAATATTTCTTCCCATATGCGAAATCAAAAGCAAAAACCACTGCCAGTATTGGACCTATTCGTACAAGTGAAGGTTCATACACGGAGGATGACAAAGAGATTAGTGAAATCCTAAAAAAGCAGTATGAGGACATGTTTAGCACTCCAATAAACAACATGAAGGTGGAAGATCCAGACAATTTCTTTATGCAGGATATTCAAACCCCTGTAAATATAACTGATATAAACACGAGCGCACTAAATTTTGAAAGAGAAATTGAAAATATGCCCATGCACTCGGCCCCAGGTCCAGACACATGGAATTCAATATTTATAAAGAAATGCAAAGTGCCGGTAGCACAGGCACTCAGTGGAGGAAGAGCTTGGACACGGGGGAGATACCAAATGCACTTAAAGTAGCAGACATAACCCCTCTACACAAGGGAGGGAGCAAAGCATTGGCAAAGAATTATAGACCAGTTGCACTAACATCGCACATCATAAAAGTATTTGAGAGAGTGATTAGGAGTCAGGTCACCAATTTCATGGAGACCAATGACCTTCACAACCCAGGCCAACATGGATTTCGAGCGGGAAGATCGTGCCTCTCACAGCTACTTGAGCACTACGACAAAGTCACTGAGGCATTAGAAGAAAAACAGAATGCTGATGTGATATACACGGACTTCGCAAAGGCTTTCGATAAATGTGACCATGGCGTGATAGCACACAAAATGAAGTCAATGGGAATAACCGGTAAAGTAGAACGCTGGATACTCAGTTTTCTGTCATACAGGACTCAGCGAGAAACGGTCAACCATATAAAATCTAGTCCAAGTGCAGTTAAAAGCTCTGTACCTCAGGGTACAGTCCTTGCACCGCTGCTTTTCCTTATTCTCATATCAGATATAGACAAAAATACAAGTCACAGCTTCGTATCATCCTTTGCAGATGACACAAAAATCAGTATGAAAATTACCTCGGTTGAAGACATTGAAAAACTTCAAGCTGATATTAATAAAGTTTTCGACTGGGCATCAGAAAATAGCATGATGTTTAACAGTGATAAATGCCAGGTACTCAGGTACGGTAAAAATGAGGACCTTAAACATAATACAGAGTACAAAACACAATCAAATGTACCCATAGTAGGAAAACAGCATGTAAAGGATTTGGGAATAATAATGTCTGACGACCTAACGTTTAAGGAGCATAACCAAGCAAATATTGTGACAGCCAGAAAAATGATAGGATGGATTATGAGAACTTTCAAATCCAGGGATCCCATCACAATGGTTGTACTCTTCAAGTCAATTGTGTTGTCCCGTCTTGAGTACTGCTCAGTACTCACTTCCCCCTTCAGAGCAGGAGAGATTGCTGAAATTGAGGGAATACAGAGAACATATATGGCACGCATAGACGCAATAAAGCACCTAAATTATTGGGATCGTCTCAAAGCCCTCCAAATGTACTCACTAGAAAGAAGACGAGAGAGATATCAAATAATATACACCTGGAAGATACTGAAGAGCCAAGTACCAAATCTACACAGTAAAATAACAACGTACTGGAGTGAATGATATGGAAGAAAATGTAGAATAGAACCAGTGAAGAGCAGAGGTGCCATAGGCACAATCAGAGAACACTGTATAAACATCAGATGTCCGCGGTTGTTCAACGTCCTCCCAGCAAGCATAAGAAATATTGCCGGAACAACCGTGGACATTTTCAAGAGGAAACTAAATTTATTCCTCCAAGGAGTGCCGGACCAACCGGGCTGTGGTGGGTATGTGGGCCTGCGGGCCGCTCCAAGCAACAGCCTA
>NW_025559907.1:0-27500 GCF_020424385.1 Procambarus clarkii
GGGGACGCTAAGCCCCGGAAGCAGCAAGTGGGCAAGGATATCTACTTTAAGGTTAGGAGAGCACATATAGTAGCTGCAAGCACAGTATAGTGGTAGGAAATACTCACACCCTCGACAGCGGGTCCAGCATGTGGAAGACCTTGAAAGAAGAAGTTGTGGGAGCCACCTCCAGCCACAAGCTTCAGGCCAGACACGAAAGAGCAACTGATCGTCCAGCAAGGTTGGAAGAAACGAAACAGCTACAAACATCCTGGTGTAGTCACTGATAGGTAAGTACTGTGATGTTGTCTGTGTTAGGTAAGTACTGTGAGGTAGTCTGTGTTAGGTAAGTACTGGGAGGTAGTCTGTGATAGGTAAGTACTGTGATGTAGTCTGTGATAGGTAAGTACTGTGAGGTAGTCTGTGATAGGTAAGTACTGTGAGGTAGTCTGTGATAGGTAAGTACTGTGAGGTAGTCTGTGATAGGTAAGTACTGTGAGGTAAGCACTATAAACAATCAATGACACGTAATTATAATAAGCTAAACACAGCATCCCTCCCCCTCCCCCCTCCCCTAGTGCCCTTAGCACCCCCCCGTTCCATAATTCATCACTAGGTTACCTCACTACAGCTGACTGGGTACACAAACAACAGCTGCCAGAATTCATCAATTAAACTCATCAATTATTTGCCACATTTTTGCATCCCATAATCAAATACTCCCCCTCGCACACCCTGAACATTTTGCCGACACTTTGTAGCCAAATGTTTCCAGCGGAGTTATGAAAATATGCACCGAAGGCTTTAATCCAATAATTAAAAAAAACACAGAATCCAGAATGTTCTGACGTAGGGTTAAATGATTTACTGTACGTCTATATTAAAATGGAAATCTATAGTATAGAAAGACAAGTAGGGGGATTTACACATTACAGTGATGTCACACCTTTGTATCTTTTGTAAAACAAGTCTTCTAGACTTTCATGTAACTGATAGCGGAGTAGTCTACGTCCCTGGGACGAGGGGTCCGGGGTACAATCCCTAGGCAGGTCAGAGACGGTCCACCGTGTTGCCTTTGCTGGTTAGCATTGTAAATGTGTGGCCACGTCTGTGGTAGAAAATAATAATAATAAAAAAAACTCATGTCTCCCTCCGTTGAGATGGCAGTATATAGCAATACCCACGGGACTGTTGTGGGATGCATCTTGAAGTAGTTCGATAGCTACCCAAAAGAAACTTCGATAACCCTAACATGTTTCCTGTTCCCCGATAACGAGAATTAAAAAAGTTTAGAACAGACAACCATTAACTAACACTGCTTAATATTTCTCAGCTTAAAACCAGTAACATATTAAGAATTCCTAATAATTTTCCTAATTGATTTGGGATGGGACCGGGGTAAGGAATGGTGCCCAACCACTTGGACGGTCGGGGATTGAAAGCCGACCTGCATGAAGCGAGACCGTCGCTCTACCATCCAGTCAAAGTAACATTGAAAGATTCCTGTTTATATATATACATTTTATTATATATAAATCCAGCTGGGATGGCCCCATTGTAGACCAAGTTGCTGCAGAGTGCCTGGGTGCTGCAACAACACAACACGACATTGCTCGCCTCACAGCAGTAGCAGCCCCACATGCAGGGGATTTCCTGTTAGCAACCCCAATGTCGGCAACTGGCACGCGTCTCACACCACACGCCCTCCGAATTGCTGTGGCCCTCCGCCTTGCTGCCCCAATCCACACTAGATATAGGTGTATTTGCGGCGAGGTGGTGGCTGACAGGTACGGCCACCATGGCCTACTCTGCCAAAGCACAGGGGGATGGCACTCGAGGCACAGTGAAGTTAACGACATCATCAAGAGGAGCCTCACCACAGCTGGATGCCCAGCTGAAAGAGATCCCCGTTACCTAACGCCCCGTAACTCTGATGCTCTCATTGGTCGCCCGGATGGAATCACCGTGAACCCCTGGAAGAATGGCAAGCAGTTGGTATGGGACTACACGTGCGTATCAACCCTGGCTAACACCTACATTAACCTCAGTGTTGCACAACCAGGTGGCGCTGCCACCCACAGGGAAGCAGCCAAATCCCGTAAGTATAGAGAACTGGATCACCACTACAATTTTGTCCCCATAGCTTCTGAGACACTTGGCGCCTGGGGTAAAAGTGCTACCAGTTTTTTTAAGGAACTGGGTTCTAGGCTCATTGAAACAACAAGGGACCCAAGAGCTGCAAGCTTTCTTTTCCAGCGCCTCAGTGTGGCGATACAGAGGGAAATGCGCACTGCATCCAGGGTTCCTGCCCGCCATCTGAGGAGCTGGAGGAACTCGACAACAATGATAACCATCTTTGTAACCCATATGTAACTCCTTTTTTGTAACAAAGTTCAAATAAAGTAAATATATATGTGTATATATATATATATATATATATATATATATAATATATATATATATATATATATATATATATATATATATATATAACTGAAAACTCACACCCCAGAAGTGACTCGAACCCATACTGCCAGGAGCACTCTGCAACTGGTGTACAGGACCCCCTAACCACTCGACCATCACGACCGGACAAAAGATGATGGTAGCCGAGGCTAATTCCCCATCATCCCGCTGGCACTCTGATGGTAACCTTGGGGATGGTATTTTATCAAATCACCTCATTCTTAAGGGGTTAAGGGGTCCTGTTCACCAGTTGCAGTGTGCTCCTGGCAGTATGGGTTCGAGTCACTTCTGGGGTGTGATTTTTCAGTTATATATATATATATATATATATATATATATATATATATATATATATATATATGCGAACAAGCCTGAATGGTCCCCAGGACAATATGCAACTGAAAACTCACACCCCAGAAGTGACTCGAACCCATACTCCCAGAAGCAACGCAACTGGTATGTACAAGACGCCTTAATCCACTTGACCATCACGACCGGACAAAATGAGGTGATAGCCGAGGCTATTTGAACCACCCCACCGCCGGCACTCGGATAGTAATCGTGGGCATAGCATTTTACCAAATCACCTCATTCTTTGGGGCACACGTGAGGAACACAAATGCGAACAAGTCTGAATGGTCCCCAGGACAATATGCAACTGAAAACTCACACCCCAGAAGTGACTCGAACCCATACTCCCAGAAGCAACGCAACTGGTATGTACAAGACGCCTTAATCCACTTGACCATCACGACCGGACAAAATGAGGTGATAGCCGAGGCTATTTGAACCACCCCACCGCCGGCACTGATGGTCAAGTGGATTAAGGCGTCTTGTACATACCAGTTGCGTTGCTTCTGGGAGTATGGGTTCGAGTCACTTCTGGGGTGTGAGTTTTCAGTTGCATATTGTCCTGGGGACCATTCAGGCTTGTTTGCATTTGTGTTCCTCACGTGTGCCCCAAAGAATGAGGTGATTTGGTAAAATGCTATGCCCAAGATTACTATCCGAGTGCCGGCGGTGGGGTGGTTCAAATAGCCTCGGCTATCACCTCATTTTGTCCGGTCGTGATGGTCAAGTGGATTAAGGCGTCTTGTACATACCAGTTGCGTTGCTCCTGGGAGTATGGGTTCGAGTCACTTCTGGGGTGTGAGTTTTCAGTTATATATATATATATATATATATATATATATATATATATATATATATATATATATATATATATATATATATATATGTAAAGAAGCAGAGGACTTGTGATTGGTGTTAGCAGGCTGAGAGTCTTCCCTTGTTAACGTTGATGCTAAGCCTTACTCGCTAGTTCCCCCTCCAACGACCCACCAATGGCGGGTTAACAACCTGATAGCCAATTACTGCTGGATAAACCGAGGCGAGCAGCTAAGGACGGGCATCCGGTCAATTCTCCCTGGACAGGACTCGAACCCAACCAAATCGTTGTCGAGGCGTGGGTTGAGTACGCTACCACTGCGCCACCACCTGTGTACTGTACCAATCTGACATATAAAAATGCACAACCATGACAAAATTAGCATAATTCAAATCACTAATTTCTTTGGGAATAGAAAATGAGTAATCAGCGAACAAATTAGCGGCGATGACTGATAAAATTCAAACTAAATAATGTAATTTGTGTTAACACGCTCACGTCTCATCATTCCGTACAAAACGCGACGAATTATTAACACTTAAAGCAGCGTAATATTGACATTTTCTATGCATCGGCATCGACAGGTTAGGTAGGATATTTGGGTTAGTACGTTTGTGGTTACGTTAATTGGTGAGTGTTGTTAACGGGAATTAACAGCACCTCACACTAGTGGTAACAGCACCTCACACTAGTGGTAACAGCACCTCACACTAGTGGTAACAGCACCTCACACTAGTGGTAACAGCACCTCACACTAGTGGTAACAGCACCTCACACTACTGGTAACAGCACCTCACACTACTGGTAACAGCACCTCACACTACTGGTAACAGCACCTCACACTAGTGATAACAGCACCTCACACTTGTGGTAACAGCACCTCACACTTGTGGTAACAGCACCTCACACTAGTGGTAACAGCACCTCACACTAGTGGTAACAGCACCTCACACTAGTGGTAACAGCACCTCACACTTGTGGTAACAGCACCTCACACTTCTGGTAACAGCACCTCACACTAGTGGTAACAGCACCTCACACTAGTGGTAACAGCACCTCACACTTGTGGTAACAGCACCTCACACTAGTGGTAACAGCACCTCACACTAGTGGTAACAGCACCTCACACTACTGGTAACAGCACCTCACACTAGTGGCAAGAGGACCTCACACTGGCAGCAACCCACCCTGCTACTCCCACTCACCCCACCAACCCACCCTGCTACACCCACTCACCCCACCAACCCACCCCTGCTTACACCCCACCAACCCACCCTGCTACACCCACTCACCCCACCAACGCACCCTGCTACACCCACTCACCCCACCAACGCACCCTGCTACACCCACTCACCCACCAACCCACCCTGATACTCCCCCTCACCCACCAACCCACCCTGATACTCCCCCTCACCCACCAACCCACCCTGATACTCCCCCTCACCCACCAACCCACCCTGCTACACCCACTCACCCTACCAACCCACCCTGCTACACCCACTCACCCCACCAACCCACCCTGCTACACTCACCAACCCACCCTGCTACACCCACCAACCCACCCTGCTACACCCACCAACCCACCAACGCACCCTGCTACACCCACTCACCCCACCAACCCACCCTGCTACACCCAGCAACCCACCCTGCTACACCCACCAACCCACCCTGCTACACCCACTCACCCCACCAACCCACCCTGCTACACCCAGCAACCCACCCTGCTACACCCACCAACCCACCCTGCTACACCCACTCACCCCACCAACCCACCCTGCTACACCCACCAACCCACCCTGCTACACCCACTCACCCCACCAAACCACCCTGCTACACCCACCAACCCACCCTGCTACACCCACCAACCCACCCTGCTACACCCACTCACCCCACCAACCCACCCTGCTACACCCACTCACCCCACCAACCCACCCTGCTACACCCTTCTGCCATTTTCCAACATCAATAAGTAAAGAGTGAAGGAAGGCGGGAAGGCAGTGTTGGAGAGGCGGGAGGTGAGAGTAGCGGGGGATGAGAGGCTGCCAGCAGTACCCAGCAGCCTCCTGAAACATTCAGACCCTGGCGTTTGTACACCTTCAGGGGCTAGTACAATCCTGGACGGTGGTACTCACCTAGTTGTGCTGGTGGGGGTTGAGCTCTGGCTCTTTGGTCCCGCCTCTCAACTGGTGAGTGGTGGTTATTTAAGATTTGTTTAGAGCTTAAGTACAGTAGCTGTCACATTCTTATCTTTGTCCTCATTTTCCATCCTTGGCTCAGCGATTTCTTCTGAGGATTTTACCTTCAAATCTTGGGTGTACTGGCAACATTATTAAAGCAGCTAACACTGTGCAGCATCACTGAGGGTACTCAGGGTATGGGTAACGGTGTGTATCAGTGCCATACCGACGGCTCTGTGGAAGAAGGTGGACGATGTACCGGATGTGTGTAACAGTGCAAGTGTTTTGCACTCTTTCATGTATAATTGTAAGTGTAATTGGGAGTTGTGAGTGTGTGTGGGTGTTCGTGGAGAGCGAGGAGGTAGTGTGTGGTGCAGGGCAGGCGAGTCTAGGTAGGAGCTGTTGGTCCACCAGTACTCGCAGAGTGCACTCTTACCATTGAACGCACATAGTAATAACACCCAGAACATAGTGATATTCGAATGAATGTTTTAGCTGCTAAAGAAAACAGATTTGAAATGAAATTCTTATGGATACCATCACATGTTGGCATCTCAAGGCATGACACTGTTGATATGCCTGTAAAAAAACCAGTGGTAGAAATTGATATGGGTGTTTCATTAGCAGTGACAAAAAGAATACTTGAACAAATATCTAAGGAAAATCTCAGTGACTTAACAAATCACAAAGACCTGAAAGTTGTAGCATTAAATATTATGATAGGTATCATGAGAAGACATTTATATATGGAACTCATAGAACAAGAACTCTGCAGTTTGATGTTATAGTGGCCAGAATACGCCTGGGATCTAGACGTATCTGGCAGCTTTCTCAAAACCCAAATGTCGAGTACACAATGTGTCAACTTTGTGAAAGAGAAAACATGCACTCTCTTGAACATTATAATGTAGAATGTCCCATACTGACTGACTTTCGCCCTCCTGGCCTAAGGTATGCTGAACTCTGTAATTACTATACGAGTACTGGAACACTTGATGATATATTGGACTTGTACCCAAGAGTGACAATATAATCCATCGGTTATACAATGTTTGTGATGTAACTATAACCTGAGCTTGTAAAAACACTCTTAATCACCTTCAGTGGTTATGTGCTTAATAATATATTAGTTTATATAGTAGCTACCTCACCCTGTCAAAGTAGGAGAGACATAAATGTATGTGTATGTATGTGTGTATGTATGTGTAAACAGGATATGCGGAAGCTGATCAGAATTGCATTTCACCTTTGTAAACGTACATTAATGACACTATGTAAAGACACATCGAACACTGTTTAGGTAGGACAGACGAAAATCTGTGAATTTATGTATTTCTGTGTGTAGGTTACCTTAGCATTTCGTAAGCACTACAATCACCTTCTGTCGTTGATTGCTCAATAAAACACTGAACTATATATTTAACAGATCTCTCACCCTGTCCATGGAGGACAGAAGAAAATGTATATATTCTGGTTAGCATTCTAAATGTCTGGCCACGTCTGTGGTAGAACAGAAAAAAAACAAATCTTGGCAGAAGAGCGCAGGAGAGGCAGTGAGACGAGGGTCTAGATTCACGAAGCAGTTACGCAAACACTTACGAACCTGTACATCTTTTCTCAATCTTTGGCGGCTCTGTTTACAATTATTAAACAGTTAATGAGCTCCGAAGCACCAGGAGGCTGTTTATAATAATAACAACAGTTGAATGGGAAGTTTTCATGCTTGTAAACTGTTTAATAAATGTAACCAAAGCCGTCAAAGATTGAGGAAAGATGTACACGTTCCAAAGTGCTTGCGTAAGTGCTTTCGTGAATCTGGCCGCAGGTTGTTTATGTGAGAGGCTCACCTGTGCCCCTCTACACCTGTTGAGGTGGACACGGGACTCTGGTGTTGCAACTGGTTGGGCAATGTTGCTTGAGTGTCTCCCACACTGAGGGTGCTGGTCCGTTCTCTCCATCGACCACTCCGTCAAAAATGCAACTGTTCTGCCTATTCGGCAACGTACAAGCCCAAGCAACCCACCTAACCTATTAAAGCCGGTGAATAGTAAACGTCAACATTACGAGGCTTTAATGTGTGTTAATACGTCGCGTTTTTAACGGATTGGTAGATTCCGTAGGTAAACGGAATGTTAAGTGATTGGAAGGACGGCTTGCGACGCCCCTATACAATGACTGGGTATGTTATACACGTCCTGCCCTAACTCTTGCTTCTCAAGTATTTTGCAGAATGTTGGGGGTCCAAGAGCCGTGGCTCAACCCCCACAAATACAACTAGGTAAGTACCACGACCACACTCACCCTAGACAACAATATACACAACCATACACCACGACCACTCACCCTAGACAACAACAACCATACACCACGACCACTCACCCTAGACAACAACAACCATACACCACGACCACTCACCCTAGACAACAACAACCATACACCACGACCACTCACCCTAGACAACAACAACCATACACCACGACCACTCACCCTAGACAACAACAACCATACACCACGACCACTCACCCTAGACAACAACAACCATACACCACGACCACTCACCCTAGACAACAACAACCATACACCACGACCACTCACCCTAGACAACAATATACACAACCATACACCACGACCACACTCACCCTAGACAACAACATACACAACCATACACCACGACCACTCACCCTAGACAACAACATACACAACCATACACCACCACCACTCACCCTAGACAACAACATACACAACCATACACCACGACCACTCACCCTAGACAACAATATACACAACCATACACCACGACCACTCACCCTAGACAACAACAACCATACACCACGACCACACTCACCCTAGACAACAACAACCATACACCACGACCATTCACCCTAGACAACAACATGCACAACCATACACCACGACCACACTCACCCTAGACAACAATATACACAACCATACACCACGACCACACTCACCCTAGACAACAACCATACACCACGACCATTCACCCTAGACAACAACATGCACAACCATACACCACGACCACTCACCCTAGACAACAATATACACAACCATACACCACGACCACTCACCCTAGACAACAACATACACAACCATACACCACGACCACTCACCCTAGACAACAATATACACAACCATACACCACGACCACTCACCCTAGACAACAACATACACAACCATACACCACGACCACTCACCCTAGACAACAACATACACAACCATACACCACCACCACTCACCCTAGACAACAATATACACAACCATACACCACGACCACTCACCCTAGACAACAATATACACAACCATACACCACGACCACTCACCCTAGACAACAACATACACAACCATACACCACCACCACTCACCCTAGACAACAATATACACAACCATACACCACGACCACTCACCCTAGACAACAATATACACAACCATACACCACGACCACTCACCCTAGACAACAATATACACAACCATACACCACCACCACTCACCCTAGACAACAATATACACAACCATACACCACGACCACACTCACCCTAGACAACAATATACACAACCATACACCACGACCACTCACCCTAGACAACAATATACACAACCATACACCACGACCACACTCACCCTAGACAACAATATACACAACCATACACCACGACCACTCACCCTAGACAACAATATACACAACCATACACCACCACCACTCACCCTAGACAACAATATACACAACCATACACCACCACCACTCACCCTAGACAACAACATACACAACCATACACCACCACCACTCACCCTAGACAACAATATACACAACCATACACCACGACCACTCACCCTAGACAACAATATACACAACCATACACCACGACCACTCACCCTAGACAACAATATACACAACCATACACCACCACCACTCACCCTAGACAACAATATACACAACCATACACCACGACCACACTCACCCTAGACAACAATATACACAACCATACACCACGACCACTCACCCTAGACAACAATATACACAACCATACACCACGACCACACTCACCCTAGACAACAATATACACAACCATACACCACGACCACTCACCCTAGACAACAACATACACAACCATACACCACGACCACTCACCCTAGACAACAACATACACAACCATACACCACGACCACTCACCCTAGACAACAACATACACAACCATACACCACCACCACTCACCCTAGACAACAACATACACAACCATACACCACGACCACTCACCCTAGACAACAATATACACAACCATACACCACGACCACTCACCCTAGACAACAATATACACAACCATACACCACCACCACTCACCCTAGACAACAATATACACAACCATACACCACGACCACACTCACCCTAGACAACAATATACACAACCATACACCACGACCACTCACCCTAGACAACAATATACACAACCATACACCACGACCACACTCACCCTAGACAACAATATACACAACCATACACCACGACCACTCACCCTAGACAACAACATACACAACCATACACCACGACCACTCACCCTAGACAACAACATACACAACCATACACCACGACCACTCACCCAAGACAACAATATACACAACCATACACCACGACCACTCACCCTAGACAACAACATGCACAACCATACACCACGACCAAGAGCTTCTCGCACCACCATAGCCAGCAAGGTCCACACCGAGCAGAGGTTGACTAACCTCTGATGGCCTGCGTGAGGCCACCAACCTACACAAGGCACCAACTCCCTCAATCACCCCAAGACACGTGCGGCCCAATAACCCATACACGAGGCCCCCATCCTTAACCTAATCTCCACCTCACCTCCATCCATCCCTCAGAAGCAACCCACAAATCCCTTCCTTTAGTCATTTAACCCCCTCACAACGCACGCACGTGCGCAGCGAGCGAGAGCGTCAGTCAGTGACCTGTGGAGAGGGAGGCTGAGGGCGGGTGTGTGTGGGGGTCGCCTGGTGGAGGCCAGGTCGCCGACCTCTCGTCTCTGGTACGACCTTAAAACCACCACCCGAGGCACCCAAGGCACCCTAACCTCGCACCACCACCCCAGGCACCCAAGGCAGGTGTGCCACAACCATGCAGCTCTGTCAATCACCAATTAAGTGACCGGTGATTAATCCTCAGGAGAGGAGCTCCCGTCAACCACAGAAACAGGGAACTGAACAAATCAGTTACTGAATCAATTACTGAACAGTCAGTAATGGCCAACCTGAGGGCCACCGAGCCTTCAACAGCCACAGGGGGGAACTACACGGTAGTTCCGAGGGGACCAGGCACTGGAACGAGCCACAGGGAGGCGAAGGCGACACTTCTCCCGTGTGAGGTCAGTGAGCAATGAACCCTACTTAAGAGGAGAGCTAAAAGAGCTTCTACTCTTTCCAAACCTCTATATGCAGATATGACTAGATACCGGGATCCATTGCATTAGACTACCGAAATTAGGAAAGTGGCGCCCAACAGCTGGAGCTCGGCCTGTAAATTACTAGGCAAGAACACTCATATATGACACTCACTCACCTAATGAGAATTAAATAGTTATTATTGCCAGACTCAGCGCTATCTTGCAACCACAGGCCATGGGGGGAGGGGGGGGTGAGAGATGGAAGGGGGGGGGGGAGGGAGAGATGGAAGGGGGGGGAGGGGGAGGGAAGGGTGTAGAGATCGATGGCCAGCGGTGGAGGGCAGGCGGCAGTGTCCTAGGAACATGTCTCTCTAACACCAACAATTTCAACCCTTCTCTCCTCCTACAGCCCTCCCATCCCCCCCCCCCCCACACACACACACAACAGAGTGCCCAAATGAGCCACAGAGACGTTAGGAAGAATGTTTTCAGTGTCAGAGAAGTAGACAGGTGGAATGCATTAGGCAGTGATGTGGCTGACTCCATACAAGCTTCAAATGTAAACATAACAGAGCCCAGTAGGCTCAGGAATCTGTACACCAGTTGATTGGCAGTTGAGAGGCGGGACAAAAGAGCTGAAGCTCAACCTCCGCAAGCACAAATTGGTGAGCACACACACACACACACAACACACACACAGGCAGAAAAAAGGGGCATAGTTTCTTTCACCCTGATGGGCCTGTTCACCTAGTAGTAAATAGGTACCTGGAAGTGAAACAGCTGTTACGGGCTACTTCCTGGTAGTGTGTGTGTTTGTGTGTGTGTGTGTGTTTGTGTGTGTGTATGTGTAAGAGAAATATATGTAGAAGACATAATTGAGGAAAAATAAATTGGTTAGAAAGGCGAGGTCCAAGAGCTAACAGCTCGATTATGCAGATACAAATAGTAAATACACTCACCCACTGGATAAGAGCAGGCATAGGGAAACATGATAACGACATACAAGATTTAAAGGGGAATTGATAGGAGTTATCAGAGTTAGTGATCAAGTATATAGTTTAACTAGAGTTACAAAGTGTTACAGTGTTACAAAGTGCAACCAGTAGGACGTGTTACTCGGACAGGTTACAGTAATTTAGTATTACAAACACCTAGTGTTACAGATGGGTAGTGGTAAAATAAATGAGTCATCGAGGCTCCTAAAAACACAATTTCTTCAGCGTTAGTTGCCAATAAGTGTTTTAGATTCCGGAACCCCCAGGGGTGGGTAGGAGTCTTTCTAGAGGGTTCTGGAACCCCCAAGGGTGGGTAGGAGTCTTTCTAGAGGGTTCTGGAACCCCCAAGGGTGGGTAGGAGTCTTTCTAGAGGGTTCTGGAACCCCCAAGGGTGGGTAGGAGTCTTTCTAAAGGGTTCTGGAACCCCCAAGGGTGGGTAGGAGTCTTTCTAGAGGGTTCTGGAACCCCCAAGGGTGGGTAGGAGTCTTTCTAAAGGGTTCTGGAACCCCGAGGAGTGGGTAGGAGTCTTTCTAAAGGGTTCTGGAACCCCCAAGGGTGGGTAGGAGTCTTTCTAAAGGGTTCTGGAACCCCGAGGAGTGGGTAGGAGCCTTTCTAAAGGGTTCTGGAACCCCCAAGGGTGGGTAGGAGTCTTTCTAAAGGGTTCTGGAACCCCCAAGGGTGGGTAGGAGTCTTTCTAAAGGGTTCTGGAACCCCCAAGGGTGGGTAGGAGTCTTTCTAAAGGGTTCTGGAACCCCCAAGGGTGGGTAGGAGCCTTTCTAAAGGGTTCTGAAACCCCCAAGAGTGGGTAGGAGTCTTTCTAAAGGATTCTGGAACCCCCAAAGTTACTTAGGAGTCTTCATAATGGGTTCCGGAACCCCCAGAAGTAGGTAGGAGTCTCTCTAATGAGTTTTGGAACTCTTAGGGGGTACGTAGAACATTCCCTTACGGGCACCTGGATGCTAATTATTAATTATTTTACCTTAACACAGGCCAGCGTAGTACCATTGTACATAAGACCAATGTTAACGTATTAACCTCTTAGAGAAAATGTTCGTGAATTCGTGCTTGCGAGCCTGTGTGGGTGTGCGTGTGCTTGCGAGCCTGTGTGAGTGTACTTGGGAGCCTGCGTGAATGGGTATGGGTGGGTGGGTACGTGCGTTTGCGTACGTGGGTACCTGCGTGCGTGAGTGCATGCGTGCGTGAGTGCATGCGTGCGTGCGTCCAGGGTTCGTGCGTGCAAGTCCACAACACCCCATAATATCCCAGACCCCCTCCCCCCCCCCTCACACGCGTGTAACAATCCCTTTAAACCAGCTCATCTCTACCGCTGATTGTCCACATTAATACTAATCCTATTTCCAGTGATTAAATTCCCCACTCACTAATGCACCGCCCCAATTACAATTATTTCCCCGGGCTTCATAACACCATATTTCCCCTGGTGAATTACTCCAGTGAATTCTCACACACTTAACTAGTTAACGCTCGCAACACTCACAGCAACACTCACAGCAACACACACAGCAACACTCACAGCAACACTCACAGCAACACTCACAGCAACACTCACATCAACACACACAGCAACACACAGCAACACACACAGCAACACACACAGCAACACTCACAGCAACAAACACAGCAACACACACAGCAACACACACAGCAACACACACAGCAACACACACAGCAACACACACAGCAACACACACAGCAACACTCACAGCAACACACACAGCAACACACACAGCAACACTCACATCAACACACACAGCAACACTCACATCAACACACACAGCAACACACACAGCAACACACAGCAACACACACAGCAACACTCACATCAACACACATCAACACACAGCAACACACACAGCAACACTCACAGCAACACACACAGCAACACACACAGCCACACTCACAGCAACACACACATCAACACACACAGCAACACTCACAGCAACACACACATCAACACACACAGCAACACTCACAGCAACACACACAGCAACACACACAGCAACACACACAGCAACACTCACAGCAACACACACAGCAACACACACAGCAACACTCACAGCAACACACACAGCAACACACACAGCAACACTCACAGCAACACACACCGCAACACATACAGCAACACACACAGCAACACACACAGCAACACACACAGCAACACACACAGCAACACACACAGCAACACACACATCAACACACGCAGCAACACACACAGCAACACACACAGCAACACACACAGCAACACACACAGCAACACACATCAACACACACAGCAACACACACAGCAACACTCACATCAACACACACAGCAACACACAGCAACACACACATCAACACTCACAGCAATACACACAGCAACACACACAGCAGCACACACAGCAACACACACAGCCACACTCACAGCAACACACACAGCAACACTCACAGCAACACACACAGCAACACTCACAGCAACACACACAGCAGCACACACAGCAACACACACAGCCACACTCACAGCAACACACACAGCAACACACACAGCAACACACACAGCAACACACACAGCAACACACACAGCAACACACACAACAACACACACAGCAACACTCACAGCAACACACACAGCAACACTCACAGCAACACACACAGCAACACTCACAGTAACACACACAGCAACACACATAGAAACACACACAGCAACACTCACAGCAACATTCACAGCAACACACACAGCAACACACGCAACAACACTCACAGCAACACACCACAACACTCACAGCAACACTCACAGTAACACTCACAGCAACACACACAGCAACACTCACAGTAACACACACAGCAGCACACACAGCAACACTCACAGCCACACTCACAGCAACATTCACAGCAACACACACAGCAACACACGCAACAACACTCACAGCAACACACCACAACACTCACAGCAACACTCACAGTAACACTCACAGCAACACACACAGCAACACACACAGCAACACTCACAGCAACACACACAGCAACACACACAGCAACACACACAGCAACACACACAGCAACACACACAGCAGCACACACAGCAACACACACAGCAACACACACAGCAGCATACACATCAACACACACAGCAACACACACAGCAGCACGCACAGCAACACTCACAGCAACACACACAGCAACACACACATGGTGCCACCGACACCACGGGAGCCGGTGGCCGAGCGGACAGCACGCTGGGTCCGTGATCCTGTGGTCCCGGGTTCGATCCCGGGCGCCGGCGAGAAACGATGGGCAGAGTTTCTTTCACCCTATGCCCCCTGTTACCTAGCAGTAAATAAGTACCTGGGAGTTAGTCAGCTGTCACAGGCTGCTTCTGTAACATGCATGAACCCCCCCCCCCCCCTTTAGAGATCACACCCAGGGAAGACTTCTCCAAGAGGTCAGCCCAGATGACCTCCGGATTATCTTGTATGTTGATTAAAAAATTCCTGGGTTAGTCTTAGTCAGCTAGTTTCAAGTATGTAATATTTTATAATGCACTTGTCAAACATTACAATGGAATTAGACCCCAGATTCTTATGTGTAAACATCCATGGATCTCCCCCCCCCCTTTTAGCCAGGTAAGAGGTCAGTCACACACGTAATTAATAACTCCCCTCTTGAAGAGTGTATAGTGAATGTCAAATAAGCTTAATTGGAAAATTCTTAAGTGTTTGTGCACGTGTGACCCGACCCCCTTGCATTTTTGGTGTAGGTAGCAACAGCAAATCTCCCCCTCCCCCCCCCTTTTGGGGTTGTATATAGAGGTCCTGTAGAGACTTAGTTGAGACAGAGTGTGGGACACCGGGGTCGAGAGTGGGTCTGTGAAGAACATCTCACAGCCCGGGAGGGACAGAGTGAATCCACCGGATGGAGAGACAGAGGTCTTAAGGTAATGTGTGTGATCTCTGAGGTTTTGTTCCATGTCTAAATTTCTTAACTTTTTGCCAGTGTTAGAGTAGGATTTATAAGTGGTGATTGACATAATTTTGTTCTCAATAAACTCGTGTTAAATTTCCCGTCTGTGTCAATTGTTGAATCCTCTTAGCCTTTTGGATATAGTGGCTGACAACTGTCCCATAATTAATGACAGTCATAGAAAGTACTCTCCAAGTCAAGCAATGTTTCTTGCCTCGTTGCTTGATATAGTCTCAATGGTCAAGGCAGATGGTGGCAGCGTATTTAATCCTGTGTAGCATTTCCTTGTTGGCAGTGTATCTTTGGTTCCGGTGTAACCATCATATGTCAGCTCATAACAGTGTTCAATAACAGTGTTACCAAGTGCAACCGATAGGAAGTGTTACTCAGGATATGAAGTAGTGTTTACATTATTAGTTTAGTATATATAATAAAGTGGTGTTACACTTCCTGGTGTGTGTGTATGTGTGTGTGGGGGGGGGGGGGAGTAGTAGTAGAAACAGTTGATTGACAGTTGAGAGGCGGGCCGAAAGAGCAGAGCTCAACCCCCGCAAGCACAACTAGGTGAATACATAGCAACATACACATTGCAATTAATATATATAACGCAGTTTTTTTGAGTAAATATCACTGAAAATCTAGTTTTCTGGCTGACCTGAGTGGAAGGTATGTGATGGTCTGAATGGCAGGTGTCTGAATCACACGTACCTACAATAGTGGTCCGCTCACACACATGGCAACAATAGACTGCCATGTGTGTGTGTCGCGCACACATGCCAACAATATAATGCCATGTGTATGTGTCACTCACACACGTGGCAACAATAGGACTGACTGATGCTGCGGGCCTCTGATGCCAAGCTAGAAGCTGTGATCATCTCTCAGCTCCTTCTGTTGTGTTGTGTTGTGTGAGAGTCGTCCTCCTTTCATATCGTTCAGACCTCGCATTCTGCGAGTTCAAGTGGTTGGGCACCGTCCCTTCCCTTCGTCCTCCTAGCCTGCCCTCATATCCTTTCCATGTGCTATATTGTCATACAAACTTTGCGCTCTCGCTCTCTCTCTCACTCTCTCTATATCTCGCTCCCTCTTCCTCCTCCGTCCCTATCGCCTACTGGTTACTGACCCATTAACAAAAGCCTTCACTTACTAGCAACTTTGTTTATGTCATGGTATTCTGGCAATGGCCTGAGGCTCTCTGGGTTCTTGCAGGGTTCGATACCCTTCACACAATTTGGGTTCCTTTGCACGAGATGTAAGTATGGGTCCCAGTTGGTAGTGGCTACTCTATAATGTGTTGGGTTCCATCCCAGGACAATGTCCACCCTGGCTAGGTAACCCCATCCCCAACGTCCAGATAACGGCCTGCTGGCACTGACCATTTACTCTTATCATTCACCAAGCCACACTCTTCCTCAACGGAATAATTAACAGAGAATAGTTGAAATATGAAGGACGAGGGTTCGATCCCACAGTATGGCTTCCATATCTTCTCAGTGCTGGAAGTCAAGTCAATAGTGTGCTTCTTACTGCACTTTACCTCCCATAAACACTACTGGAAAAAAGGGGGTAGTAATTTGGTAATTTAGAGTCGGGTCTAAATGTGTGAGGAGTGAGGGTGGACCTTGGGGGAGTGTTGGGTGAGGCAGGTTGTGGTGGGTTGAGGCAGGGTTCGACCCCGGGTCACTGCCAG
The DNA here is from genome assembly GCF_020424385.1 of Procambarus clarkii. Classification (NCBI taxonomy): domain Eukaryota; kingdom Metazoa; phylum Arthropoda; class Malacostraca; order Decapoda; family Cambaridae; genus Procambarus; species Procambarus clarkii. The sequence goes on from NW_025559907.1 coordinate 17,838, forward strand.
GCCTGAGATATGTTGATGAGTCAAGGAACAGGTTCCAGAGACAGGTTTTACTAGCTAAGATGGAAGATTAAGGGAGGCGTCCACTCCTGGTGCGAGGGGGGAGGGAGAGAGAGGGGGGAGGGAGAGAGAGGGAGAGAGGGAGAGAGAGAGAGAGAGAGAGAGAGAGAGAGAGAGAGAGAGAGAGAGAGAGAGAGAGAGAGAGAGAGAGAGAGAGAGAGAGAGAGAGAGAGAGAGAGAGAGAGAGCACCATGGGTGGTGTGTGGTAGTGAGAGAGGACGATACAGAGGACTGTGCCACCTGTAACAAGGAGACACTCCAGGTTCAAGTACCTCCACAACACAACCCAAACACTTGAAGCATACGAGGGCTCTTCACATGTTAAGTCACAACAGCTGAGACAGGAATAGTCACCTCGTGAGTCGTGTGTTTTGTTCCATAATGTCCTGCTTTTGTGTTTAAGATCCTCCCTCAGCCGTGAAGGCAGATTACATGAGGAACATTTGTTCAAACTAAAACAGGGTAGTTGTGATTATATATATATATATATATATATATATATATATATATATATATATATATATATATATATATATATATATATATATATATATGCGAACAAGCCTGAATGGTCCCCAGGAATATATGCGAATGAAAACTCACACCCCAGAAGTGACTCGAACCCATACTCCCAGTAGCAACGCAACTGGTAACTACAGGGCGCCTTAATCCACTTGACCATCACGGCCGTCAAAAGGAAGTGATAGCCAAGGCTATTTGAGCCACTTCCCCGACGGCAACTCGGATGGTAATCTTGGGCATAGCATTTCACCAAATCACCTCATTCTTTGGGGCACACGTGAGGAACACAAATGCGAACAAGCCTGAATGGTCCCCAGGACTATATGCGAATGAAAACTCACACCCCAGAAGTGACTCGAACCCATACTCCCAGTAGCAACGCAACTGGTAACTACAGGGCGCCTTAATCCACTTGACCATCACGGCCGTCAAAAGGAAGTGATAGCCAAGGCTATTTGAGCCACTTCCCCGACGGCAACTCGGATGGTAATCTTGGGCATAGCATTTCACCAAATCACCTCATTCTTTGGGGCACACGTGAGGAACACAAATGCGAACAAGCCTGAATGGTCCCCAGGACTATATGCGAATGAAAACTCACACCCCAGAAGTGACTCGAACCCATACTCCCAGTAGCAACGCAACTGGTAACTACAGGGCGCCTTAATCCACTTGACCATCACGGCCGTCAAAGTATGCTACTGGGAGTATGGGTTCGAGTCACTTCTGGGGTGTGAGTTTTCAGTTGCATATTGTCCTGGGGACCATTCAGGCTTGTTCGCATATATATATATATATATATATATATATATATATATATATATATATATATATATATATATATATATATATATATATATATATGTCGTACCTAGTAGCCAGAATGCACTTCTCAGCCTACTATGCAAGGCCCGATTTGCCTAATAAGCCAAGTTTTCCTGAATTAATATATTTTCTCTAATTTTTTTCTAATGAAATGATAAAGCTACCCATTTCATTATGTATGAGGTCAATTTTTTTTATTGGAGTTAAAATTAACGTAGATATATGACCGAACCTAACCAACCCTACCTAACCTAACCTAACCTATCTTTATAGGTTACGTTAGGTTAGGTAGCCGAAAAAGTTAGGTTAGGTTAGGTAGTCGAAAAACAATTCATGAAAACCTGGCTTATTAGGCAAATTGGGCCTTGCATAGTAGGCTGAGAAGTGCGTTCTGGCTACTAGGTACGACATTATATATATATATATATATATATATATATATATATATATATATATATATATATATATATATATATATATATATATATATCAGATCTGCCTGTGTTTTTTGTGTATATATATATGTGTGTGTGTGTGTGTGTGTGTGTGTGTGTGTGTGTGTGTGTACAAGCGTGCATCTTCCGGCCACTGTGACTGTATTTCTCACACACACACTCACACACACACACACACACCACACACACACACACACACACACACACACACACACACACACACACACACACACAGACACACTCACACACACACAGAATTCTATGATAAATAACGAGGATAAGACAGGACAGAGATGGTTGGGCAGACTGCATATTTCTGGACTGCCAAAAAGCCTTTGATACAGTACCGCACATGAGACTGCTGTTCAAGCTCGAGAGGCAGGCGGGGGTGGGGGGAAAGGTCCTAGAATGGATAAGGAACTACCTAACAGGAAGGAGCCAAAGAGTTACGGTAAGGGGCGAGAAGTCGGACTGGCGAACAGTAACAAGTGGAGTACCACAAGGATCGGTGCTGGGACCAATTCTATTTCTTGTATATGTTAACGACATGCTTACAGGCGTAGAGTCCTACATGTCGATGTTTGCGGATGCAAAGTTGATGAGAAGAGTTGTGACAGATGAGGATTGCAGGATCCTCCAAGAGGACCTGAACAGATTGCAGAGATGGTCAGAGAAATGGCTACTAGAATTCAACACGAGCAAATGTAAAGTTATGGAAATGGGACTAGGAGATAGGAGACCAAAGGGACAGTACACAATGAAGGGGTCAGCCTACCTGTAACGACGCGTGAAAGAGACCTGGGGGTGGACGTAACACCTAATCTATCTCCTGAGGCACATATTAATAGGATAACGACAGCAGCGTACTCTATACTGGCAAAAGTTAGAACATCATTCAGAAACCTAAGTAAGGAGGCATTTAGGGCGCTTTACACTGCCTACGTAAGGCCAGTCTTAGAGTATGCCGCCTCATCATGGAGTCCCCATCTGAAGAAGCATATAATGAAACTGGAAAAGGTTCAGAGGTTTGCAACGAGACTCGTCCCAGAGCTACGAGGGATGGGGTATGAAGAGCGCCTGAGGGAACTGTGCCTTACGACACTAGAAAGAAGAAGGGAGAGGGGGGACATGATAGGAACGTATAAGATACTCAGAGGAATTGACAGAGTGGACATAGACGAAATGTTCACACGGAATATTAACAGAACGAGAGGACATGGATGGAAGCTTGAAACTCAGATGAGTCACAGAGATGTTAGGAAGTTTTCTTTTAGCGTGAGAGTAGTGGGGAAATGGAATGCACTTCAGGAACAGGTTGTGGAAGCAAATACTATTCATAATTTTAAAACCAGGTATGATAGGGAAATAGGACAGGAGTCATTGCTGTAAACAACCGATGCTCGAAAGGCGGGATCCAAGAGTCAATGCTCGATCCTGCAGACACAACTAGGTGAGTACAACTAGGTGAGTACACACCAGAAAGTCTCGGGGGGTGGGGGTGGGGGGGGGGTGAGGGGGGATTCATTAAGTGTTATTCAGGCATCTACAAGACAAGTATGATTAATAGACTGTTAATTTTGTTGGAGTGATCAGCATAATGTTTCACGTTACAGTAAGAAACACATGAAAGTCGAGTCAGAATGCAGCAGTCATGGGGGTTCATTACGGAACTATGCCATGTAATACTCATTTCAGTGGTGCCAACCCCCAACCTTGCCCATGTTGAGCACATACCCTGCACCAATAATGGTGCAAATTTGGGTGAGGCTAGCCTCAAGCGTCTGGCTTCAACCTTGAACAGACATATATTTTATATATACTAGATAGAAGGGATATATATACTAGATACAAAGTGTTAGTTAGAAATATTATTATAACTGTTGCATTCGAAGGTTAGACGTGAGGTTTAGGTTAGGTTAGACGAGAGGTTTAGGTTAGGTTAGACGAGAGGAGAGGTTAGGTTAGACGAGAGGTTTAGGTTAGGTTAGACGAGAGGAGAGGTTAGGTTAGACGAGAGGTTTAGGTTAGGTTAGACGAGAGGAGAGGTTAGGTTAGACGAGAGGTTTAGGTTTGGTTAGACGAGAGGTTTAGGTTAGGTTAGACGTGAGGTTTAGGTTAGGTTAGACGAGAGGTTTAGGTTAGGTTAGACGAGAGGTTTAGGTTAGGTTAGACGAGAGGTTTAGGTTAGGTTAGACGAGAGGTTTAGGTTAGGTTAGACGAGAGGAGAGGTTAGGTTAGACGAGAGGAGAGGTTAGGTTAGACGAGAGGAGAGGTTAGGTTAGACGAGAGGTTTAGGTTAGGTTAGACGAGAGGAGAGGTTAGGTTAGACGTGAGGTTTAGGTTAGGTTAGACGAGAGGTTTAGGTTAGGTTAGACGAGAGGGTTAGGTTAGGTTAGACGAGAGGGTTAGGTTAGGTTAGGTTAGACGAGAGGTTTAGGTTAGGTTAGACGAGAGGAGAGGTTAGGTTAGACGAGAGGAGAGGTTAGGTTAGACGAGAGGTTAGGTTAGACGAGAGGTTTAGGTTAGGTTAGACGAGAGGAGAGGTTAGGTTAGACGAGAGGAGAGGTTAGGTTAGGTTAGACGAGAGGTTTAGGTTAGGTTAGACGTGAGGTTTAGGTTAGGTTACACGAGAGGGTTAGGTTAGGTTAGACGTGAGGTTTAGGTTAGGTTAGACGAGAGGGTTAGGTTAGGTTAGACGAGAGGAGAGTTTAGGTTAGGTTAGACGAGAGGAGAGGTTAGGTTAGGTTAGACGAGAGGTTTAGCACTTTAGCAGTAAACTTACGAGAGCAGGCCAGAGGACGGTAGCGGCTCGTATCTTGGTGGGGTGCTTGCGGGAGGCCCAGGCCAGGGTCCGCTCCAGCAGGAAGATCTGAAACACCTGACCTCTGTACACCTGCACCCACTCCCGCCGCTGCCACTCCACGTCGTCGTACTCCACCAGAACCTGCAACACACACACACAACAGTCTGGTTAGTCATCGGACATGTATGGGGAGCAGGGAAGAGGTGGGGAGGGAGAAAGGGAGGGAAATATTAGGAGGAACAGTGGGCAGAGGAGGTATACGAGAAAGTGGAGGAAGAGGTAGTGAAGGAAGAGAAGAAAGAGGAGGAGGAGAAGGAAAAAGAAGGAAGAAGGAGGAGAAGAGTGAGCAAGATAGAGCACGAGAGAATAAGAGAGAGAGAGAGAGAGAGAGAGAGAGAGAGAGAGAGAGAGAGAGAGAGAGAGAGAGAGAGAGAGAGAGAGAGAGAGAGAGAGAGATGGGGGGGGGAGTGTCTGTGTCTACCAACACCTCCCTATATATATATATATATATATATATATATATATATATATATATATATATATATATATATATATATATATATATATATATATAAACAAGAACATAAACATTTACCATAAAGCATTATGAGCACAAAAGTCCACGAGGGTGATGCACCAACACATTCACACACCTGCATCAATTATAACACACACAACACAAATCCATCAGCTTTATTAACCAAAAAACAAAACACATATGAAAACTCCAATGAAAGGTAATTAAATCAAGGCCGCCATTAATCGCCCCATCCTGATGCAATATTATGCAAATGGCGGCAATCGACGATCAACGAATTCAATTTCGAAAATATTCCGTTTTAGCTGACACTTCTGGAGCTGGCGCTGACGGGTCGGAGTAACAAGGGCGGGGGAACGTGTCTGACAATACTGCCTCAGGCCAAACTGAATGTCGTGGTTGTTAGGTTGTTGGTTGTTAGGTTGTTGGTTGTTAGGTTGTTGGTTGTTAGGTTGTTGGTTGTTAGGTTGTTGGGTTGTTGGTTATAGCTGAAGGAACTATTAAATCATACGAGGGCGTCGGGTTTGCTTCCTCCAACGATTTGAGGTCGGTTCGTATAGCTGAAGGGTGTGTGGGTTGGTTAGGCCGCCTGTGTAGCTCAAGTTGTGGGTTGGTTAGGCCGCCTGTGTTGCTGAAGGTGTGGGTTGGTTAGGCCGCCTGTGTATCTCAAGGGTATGTGGGTTGGTTAGGCCGCCTGTGTTGCTGAAGGTGTGGGTTGGTTAGGCCGCCTGTGTAGCTCAAGGGTATGTGGGTTGGTTAGGCCGCCTGTGTTGCTGAAGGTGTGAGTTGGTAAGGCCGCCTGTGTTGCTGCAGGTGTGGGTTGGTAAGGCCGCTTGTATTGCTGAAGGTGTGGGTTGGTTAGGCCGTCTGTATTGCTGAAGGTGTGGGTTGGTTAGGCCGTCTGTATTCCTGAAGGTGTGGGCTGGTTAGGCCGTCTGCATTTGCTGAAGGTGTGGGTTGGTTAGGTCGTCTGTATTTGCTGAAGGTGTGGGTTGGTTAGGCCGTCTGTATTTGCTGAAGGTGTGGGTTGCTTAGACCGTCTGTATTTGCTGAAGGTGTGGGTTGGTTAGGCCGTCTGTATTGCTGAAGGTGTGGGTTGGTTAGGCCGTCTGTATTGCTGAAGGTGTTGGTTGGTTAGGCCGTCTGTATTCCTGAAGGTGTGGGTTGGTTAGGCCGTCTGTATTTGCTGAAGGTGTGGGTTGGTTAGGTCGTCTGTATTTGCTGAAGGTGTGGGTTGGTTAGGCCGTCTGTATTTGCTGAAGGTGTGGGTTGCTTAGACCGTCTGTATTTGCTGAAGGTGTGGGTTGGCTAGGCCGTCTGTATTGCTGAAGGTGTGGGTTGGTTAGGCCGTCTGTATTGCTGAAGGTGTGGGTTGGTTAGGCCGTCTGTATTGCTGAAGGTGTGGGTTGGTTAGGCCATCTGTATTGCTGAAGGATTTGATTAGGCCTCCTGTGTAGCTTAAGGTGTGGGTTGGTAAGGTCGCCTGTATTGCTGAAGGTGTGGGATGGTTAGGCCGTCTGTATTTGCTGAAGGTGTGGGTTGGTTAGGCCGTCTGTATTTGCTGAAGGTGTGGGTTGGTTAGGCCCTCTGTATTTGCTGAAGGTGTTGGTTGGTTAGGCCGTCTGTATTTGCTGAAGGTGTGGGTTGGTTAGGTTGTCTGTATTGCTGAAGGTGTGGGTTGGTTAGGCCGTCTGTATTTGCTGAAGGTGTGGGTTGGTTAGGCCGTCTGTATTTGCTGAAGGTGTGTCTTGGTTAGGCCGTCTGTATTTGCTGAAGGTGTGGGTTGGTTAGGCCGTCTGTATTGCTGAAGGTGTGGGTTGGTTAGGCCGCTTGTATTGCTGAAGGTGTGGGTTGGTTAGGCCGTCTGTATTGCTGAAGGTGTGGGTTGGTTAGGTCGTCTGTATTGCTGAAGGTGTGGGTTAGTTAGGCCGTCTGTATTTGCTGAAGGTGTGGGTTGGTTAGGTCGTCTGTATTGCTGAAGGTGTGGGTTGGTTAGGTCGTCTGTATTGCTGAAGGTGTGGGTTAGTTAGGCCGTCTGTATTGTTGAAGGTGTGGGTTGGTTAGGCCGTCTGTATTGTTGAAGGTGTGGGTTGGTTAGGCCGTCTGTATTGTTGAAGGTGTGGGTTGGTTAGGCCGTCTGTATTGTTGAAGGTGTGGGTTGGTTAGGTCATTGCTAATGCAAAGATTGCGTTAGACATGCTTTAGAGGCCTGGGTAACCGGCCCCTCACTACAACAATGACAGCCCTCTACAACAATGACAGCCCTCTACAACAATGACAGCCCTCTACAATAACATAGCCCTCTACAACAATGACAGCCCTCTACAATAACACAGCCCTCTACAACAATGACAGCCCTCTACAACAATGACAGCCCTCTACAACAATGACAGCCCTCTACAATAACATAGCCCTCTACAACAATGACAGCCCTCTACAATAACACAGCCCTCTACAACAATGACAGCCCTCTACAATAACACAGCCCTCTACAACAATGACAGCCCTCTACAATAACACAGCCCTCTACAACAATGACAGCCCTCTACAATAACACAGCCCTCTACAACAATGACAGCCCTCTACAATAACACAGCCCTCTACAACAATGACAGCCCTCTACAATAACACAGCCCTCTACAATAACACAGCCCTCTACAATAACACAGCCCACTACAACAATGACAGCCCTCTACAATAACACAGCCCTCTACAACAATGACAGCCCTCTACAACAATGACAGCCCTCTACAACAATGACAGCCCTCTACAACAATGACAGCCCTCTACAACAATGACAGCCCTCTACAACAATGACAGCCCTCTACAACAATGACAGCCCTCTACAACAATGACAGCCCTCTACAACAATGACAGCCCTCTACAATAACACAGCCCTCTACAACAATAACACAGCCCTCTACAACAATGACAGAGCCTTCTACAACAATGACAGCCCTCTGCAACAATGACAGCCCTCTACAACAATGACAGCCCTCTACAACAATGACAACCCTCTACAACAATGACAGCCCTCTACAACAATGACAGCCCTCTACAATAACACAGCCCTCTACAATAACACAGCCCTCTACAACAATGACAGAGCCTTCTACAACAATGACAGCCCTCTGCAACAATGACAGCCCTCTACAACAATGACAGCCCTCTACAACAATGACAGCCCTCTACAACAATGACAACCCTCTACAACAATGACAGCCCTCTACAACAATGACAGCCCTCTACAATAACACAGCCCTCTACAACAATAACACAGCCCTCTACAACAATGACAGAGCCTTCTACAACAATAACAGAGCCCTCTACAACAATGACAGAGCCCTCTACAACAATAACAGAGCCCTGTACAACAATAACAGAGCCTTCTACAACAATAACAGAGCCCTCTACAACAATAACAGAGCCCTCTACAACAATAACAGAGCCTTCTACAACAATAACAGAGCCTTCTACAACAATAACAGAGCCCTCTACAACAATAACAGAGCCCTCTACAACAATAACAGAGCCCTCTACAACAATAACAGAGCCCTCTACAACAATAACAGAGCCCTCTACAACAATAACAGAGCCCTCTACAACAACAACATAGCCCCTCTACAACAATAACAGAGCCCTCTACAACAATAACAGAGCCCTCTACAACAATAACAGAGCCTTCTACAACAATAACAGAGCCCCTCTACAACAATAACAGAGCCCTGTTCAAAAATGACAGAGCCCTCTACAACAATAACAGAGCCCTCTACAACAATAACAGAGCCCTCTACAACAATAACAGAGCCCTCTACAACAATAACAGAGCCCTCTACAACAACAACATAGCCCCTCTACAACAATAACAGAGCCCTCTACAACAATAACAGAGCCCTCTACAACAATAACAGAGCCCCTCTACAACAATAACAGAGCCCTCTACAACAATAACAGAGCCTTCTACAACAATAACAGAGCCCTCTACAACAATAACAGAGCCTTCTACAACAATAACAGAGCCCTCTACAACAATAACAGAGCCCTCTACAACAATAACAGAGCCCCTCTACAACAATAACAGAGCCCTCTACAACAATAACAGAGCCTTCTACAACAATAACAGAGCCCCTCTACAACAATAACAGAGCCCTCTACAACAATAACAGAGCCCTCTACAACAATAACAGAGCCCCTCTACAACAATAACAGAGCCCTCTACAACAATAACAGAGCCTTCTACAACAATAACAGAGCCCTCTACAACAATAACAGAGCCCTCTACAACAATAACAGAGCCCTGTACAACAATAACAGAGCCTTCTACAACAATAACAGAGCCCTCTACAACAATAACAGAGCCCTCTACAACAATAACAGAGCCCTCTACAACAATAACAGAGCCCTCTACAACAATAACAGAGCCCCTCTACAACAATAACAGAGCCCTCTACAACAATAACAGA
>NW_025559907.1:32500-61690 GCF_020424385.1 Procambarus clarkii
CTCCTTCCAGGTAGTCGCTCCTTCCAGGTGGTCGCTCCTTCCAGGTGGTCGCTCCTTCCAGGTGGTTGCTCCTTCCAGGTGGTCGCTACTTCCAGGTGGTCGCTCCTTCCAGGTGGTCGCTCCGTCCAGGTGGTCGCTCCTTCCAGGTGGTCGCTCCTTCCAGGTGGTCGCTCCTTCCAGGTGGTCGCTCCGTCCAGGTGGTCGCTCCTTCCAGGTGGTCGCTCCTTCCAGGTGGTCGCTCCTTCCAGGTGGTCGCTCCTTCCAGGTGGTCGCTCCTTCCAGGTGGTCGCTCCTTCCAGGTGGTCGCTCCTTCCAGGTGGTCGCTCCTTCCAGGTGGTCGCTCCTTCCAGGTGGTCGCTCCTTCCAGGTGGTCGCTCCTTATAGGTGGTCGCTCCTTCCAGGTGGTCGCTCCTTCCAGGTGGTCGCTCCTTCCAGGTGGTCGCTCCTTAGAGATGTCCAGTTTCTGGTCACGTCCAAATGTCACGTGACCACGACCCCAAAACACACGCTAATTTGTTGGTGACACGATGTACCCCCGAGGCAGCTTGGGCCCCCCTGGGGTCAACCCGAGGCAGCTTGGGCCCCCCTGGGGTCAACCCGAGGCAGCTTGGGCCCCTGGGGTCAACCCGAGGCAGGTTGGGCCCCCCTGGGGTCAACCCGAGGCAGCTTGGGCCCCCCTGGGGTCAACCCGAGGCAGCTTGGGCCCCCCTGGGGTCAACCCGAGGCAGCTTGGACCCCCTGGGGTACAACCCGAGGCAGCTTGGGCCCCCCTGGGGTCAACCCGAGGTATCTTGGGTCCCCCTGGGGTCAACCCGAGGTATCTTGGGTCCCCCTGGGGTCAACCCGAGGTATCTTGGGTCCCCCTGGGGTCAACCCGAGGTATCTTGGGTCCCCCTGGGGTCAACCCGAGGTATCTTGGGCCCCTCTGGGGTCAACCCGAGGTATCTTGGGTCCCCCTGGGGTCAACCCGAGGTATCTTGGGTCCCCCTGGGGTCATCCTGAGGTATCTTGGGTCCCCCTGGGGTCAACCCGAGGTATCTTGGGTCCCCCTGGGGTCATCCCGAGGTATCTTGGGTCCCCCTGGGGTCAACCCGAGGCAGCTTGGGCCCCCCTGGGGTCATCCCGGGGCAGCTTGGGCCCCCCTGGGGTCAACCCGGGCAGCTTGGGGCCCCCTGGGGTCAACCCGAGGCAGCTTGGGGCCCCCTGGGGTCAACCCGAGGCAGCTTGGGGCCCCCTGGGGTCAACCCGGGGCAGCTTGGGCCCCCCTGGGGTCAACCCGAGACAGCTTGGGCCCCCCGGGGGTCAACCCGAGGCAGCTTGGGCCCCTCTGGGGTCAACCCGAGGTAGCTTGGGCCCCCTGGGGTCAACCCGAGACAGCTTGGGCCCCTCTGGGGTCAACCCGAGGTATCTTGGGCCCCTCTGGGATCAACTCGAGGCAGCTTGGACCCCCTGGGGTCAACCCGAGGCCGCTTGGGCCCCCCTGGGGTCAACCCGAGGCCGCTTGGGCCCCCCTGGGGTCAACCCGAGGCAGCTTGGGCCCCCCTGGGGTCAACCCGAGGCAGCTTGGGCCCCCCTGGGGTCAACCCGAGGCAGCTTGGGCCCCTCTGGGGTCAACCCGAGGTATTTTGGGCCCCCCTGGGGTCAACCCGAGGCAGCTTGGGCCCCCCTGGGGTCAACCCGAGGCAGCTTGGGCCCCCCTGGGGTCAACCCGAGGCAGCTTGGACCCCCTGGGGTCACCCCGAGGCAGCTTGGGCCCCCCTGGGGTCAACCCTAGGCAGCTTGGGCCCCCCTGGGGTCAACCCGAGGCAGCTTGGGCCCCCCTGGGGTCAACCCGAGGCAGCTTGGGGTCAACCCGAGGCAGCTTGGGCCCCTGGGGTCAACCCGAGGCAGCTTGGGCCCCTGGGGTCAACCCGAGGCAGCTTGGGCCCCGCTGGGGTCAACCCGAGGCAGCTTGGGCCCCCCTGGGGTCAACCCTAGGCAGCTTGGGCCCCCCTGGGGTCAACCCGAGGCAGCTTGGGCCCCCCTGGGGTCAACCCGAGGCAGCTTGGGGTCAACCCGAGGCAGCTTGGGCCCCTGGGGTCAACCCGAGGCAGCTTGGGCCCCTGGGGTCAACCCGAGGCAGCTTGGGCCCCGCTGGGGTCAACCCGAGGCAGCTTGGGGCCCCCTGGGGTCAACCCGAGGCAGCTTGGGGCCCCCTGGGGTCAACCCGAGGCAGCTTGGGCCCCCCTGGGGTCAACCCGAGGCAGCTTGGGCCCCCCTGGGGTCAACCCGAGGCAGCTTGGGCCTCGCTGGGGTCAACCCGAGGCAGCTTGGGCCTCGCTGGGGTCAACCCGAGGCAGCTTGGGCCTCGCTGGGGTCAACCCGAGGCAGCTTGGGGCCCCCCTGGGGTCAACTCGAGGCAGTTTGGGGCCCCCTGGGGTCAACCCGAGGCAGCTTGGGGCCCTCTGGGGTCAACTCGAGGCAGCCTGGGGCCCCCTGGGGTCAACCCAAGGCAGCTTGGGGCCCTCTGGGGTCAACCCGAGGCCGCTTGGGCGCCCCTGGGGTCAACCCGAGGCAGCTTGGGCCCCCCCTGGGGTCAACCCGAGGCCGCTTGGGCCCCTCTGGGGTCAACCCGGGGCAGCTTGGGCCCCCTGGGGTCAACCCGAGACCGCTTGGGCCCCCCTGGGGACAACCCGAGGCAGCTTGGGGCCCCCTGGGGTAAACCCGAGGCAGCTTGGGGCCCCTTGGGGTAAACCCGAGGCAGCTTGGGGCCCCTTGGGGTCAACCCGAGGCAGCTTGGGGCCCCCTGGGGTCAACCCGAGGCAGCTTGGGGCCCCTTGGGGTAAACCCGAGGCAGCTTGGGGCCCCTTGGGGTAAACCCGAGGCAGCTTGGGGCCCCTTGGGGGTAAACCCGAGGCAGCTTGGGGCCCCTTGGGGTAAACCCACTCCACATCACCCACACCAATATTTAAAAAGGGTGACAGACAAGAGGCACTGAACTACAGGCCAGTGTCCTTAACTTGTATACCATGCAAGGTGATGGAGAAGATTGTGAGAAAAAACCTAGTAACACATTTGGAGAGAAGAGACTTCGTGACAACCCATCAACATGGGTTCAGGAGGGTAAATCTTGCCTTACAGGCTTGATAGAATTCTACGATCAGGTGACAAAGATTAAGCAAGAAAGAGAAGGATGGGCGGACTGCATTTTTTTGGACTATCAGAAAGCCTTTGACACAGTCCCCCATAAAAGGTTGATGCATAAGCTGGAGAAACAGGCAGGAGTAACTGGTAGGGCGCTCCAGTGGATAAGGGAGTACCTAAGCAATAGGAAGCAGAGAGTTACAGTGAGGGGTGAGACCTCAGAATGGCGTGAAGTCACCAGTGGAGTCCCACAGGGCTCTGTGCTTGGACCTACCCTGTTTCTGATATACGTAAATGATCTCCCAGAGGGTATAGACTCATTCCTCTCAATGTTTGCTGACGACGCCAAAATTATGAGAAGGATTAAGACAGAGGAAGACAGCTTGAGGCTTCAAGAAGACCTGGACATGCTGCAGGAATGGTCGAACAAATGTCTGTTAGAGTTTAACCCAAGCAAATGTAATGTAATGAAGATAGGGGTAGGAAGCAGGAGACCAGATACAAGGTATCACTTGGCAGATGAAATACTTCAAGAGTCAGAGAGAGAGAAAGACCTGGGGGTTGATATCACGCCAGACCTGTCCCCTGAAGCTCATATCAAGAGGATAACATCAGCAGCATATGCCAGGTTGGCTAACATAAGAACGGCCTTTAGAAACTTGTGTAAGGAATCTTTCAGAACATTATATACCACATATGTCAGACCAATCCTGGAGTATGCGCCTCCAGCATGGAGTCCATATCTAGTCAAGCATAAGACTAAACTGGAAAAAGTTCAAAGGTTTGATACCAGACTAGTACCCGAGCTGAGAGGTATGAGCTACGAGGAGAGACTACGGGAATTGAACCTCAATTAGTTGGAAGACAGAAGAGTTAGGGGGGACATGATCACCACATTCAAGATTCTCAAGGGAATCTACAGGATTGATAAAGACAGGCTATTTAACACAAGGGGCACACGCACTAGAGGACACAGGTGGAAACTGAGTGCCCAAATGAGCCACAGAGATATTAGAAAGAACTTTTTAGTGTCAGAGTGGTTGACAAATGGAATGCATTAGGAAGCAATGTGGTGGAGGCTGACTCCATACACAGTTTCAAGTGTAGATATGATAGAGCCCAATAGGCTCAGGAACCTGTACACCTGTTGATTGACGGTTGAGAGGCGGGACCAAAGAGCCAGAGCTCAACCACAAGCACCACACCACCACAACACCCACACTGCACCACCACAACACCCACCCTACACCACAACACCCACACTACACCACCACAACACCCACACCACACCACAACACCACACCACCACACCCACACCACACCAGCACAACACCCACACCACCACAGCACCCACACCACAGCACCACACAACACCCACACCACCACAACACCCACACCACACAACACCCACACCATCACAACACCCACACCACAACACCCACACCACACCACCACAACATCCACACCACAACACCCACACTACACCACCACAACACCCACACTACACCACAACAACACCCACACTACACCACCACAACACCCACACTACACCACCACAACACCCACACTACACCACCACAACACCCACACTACACCACAACACCCACACTACACCACAACACCCACACTACACCACCACAACACCCACACCACACCACAACACCACACCACACACCCACCACACACCACCACACATCCACACCACAACACCCACACGCCTACACCACCACAACACCCACCACAACACCACAACAACACCCACCACAACACACCACCACAACACCCACACTACACCACAACAACACCCACACTACACCACCACAACACCCACACTACACCACAACACCCACACTACACCACAACACCCACACTACACCACCACAACACCCACACCATCACAACACCCACACCACAACACCCACACCACACTGTACCACCACAACACCCACACCACACCACCCACACCACACACACCACCACAACACCCACACTACACCACAACAACACCCACACTACACCACCACAACACCCACACTACACCACAACAACACCCACACTACACCACCACAACACCCACACTACACCACCACAACACCACACCACTACACCCACACCACACCACCACAACACCCACACCACCACAACACCCACACCACACCAGCACAACACCCACACCACCACAACATCACACCACCACAACACCCACACCACACCACCACAACACCCAAACCACACCACCACAACACCCACACCACACCAGCACAACACCCACACCACAACATCCACACGACACCACCACAACACCCACAACACCCACACCACACCACCACAACACCCACACCACACCACCACACCACACCACAACACCCACACCACCACAACACCCACACCACACCACCACACCACCACAACACACCACCACACCACCACAACACACCACCACACCACCACAACACACCACCACACCACCACACCACACCACCACAACACCCACACACACCACCACAACACCCACACCACCACAACACCCACACCACCACACCACCCACACCACACCACCCACTCCACACCACCACTGTACCACCACACCACACACCACCACAACACCCACACCACACCACCACACCACCACAACACCCACACCACACCACCACAACACCCACACTACACCACCACAACACCCACACTACACCACTACACCACCACAACACCCACACCCCTGGAAACACAAACCAACTGTCTCCATTTTCCGCTTGTTACCATAAACACCCACATCTTGGCCACCACGTATTACACACACACTTGCTATATTGGCTGTTATAACTGGTTAGGAACCCAAAACCGAACGTACCACCAACGTCCACAGTTTTGGTGTGTGTTTGGTGTCACCACTACACCACCACAACACCACAACACCCACACTACACCACCACAACACCCACACTACACCACAACACCACCACAACACCCACAACACCCACACAACACCACAACACCCACACTACACCACAACACCACACCCACCACAACACCACCACAACACCACAACACCCACACACACACCACCACAACACCCACACCACACCACCACAACACCACAACACCCACCACAACACCCCACTACACCACCACAACACCCACACTACACCACAACACCCACACTACACCACCACAACACCCACACTACACCACCACAACACCACAACACTGTACCACACTACACCACTACACCACCACAACACCCACACTACACCACCACACACACCACAACACCACACACACAACACCCACCACAACACCACACAACACACCACCACAACACCCACACTACACCACCACAACACCCACCACAACACCACCACAACACCACAACACCCACACTACACCACAACACCACCACAACACCCACACCACACCACTCACAACACCACAACACCCACACTACACCACCACAACACCCACACTACACCACCACACACACCACAACAACCCACACTACACCACCCACACCACCACAACACCCACACTACACCACAACACAACACCACAACACCCACACACCACACCACCACAACACCCACACTACACCACCACAACACCCACACACCACACACCACCACAACACCCACACTACACCACAACACCCACACTACACCTGTACCACAACACCCACACTACACCACCACAACACCCACACTGTACCACAACCACAACACCCACCACAACACCACCACAACACCACAACACCCACACTACACACACCACAACACCCACACTACACCACCACAACACCCACACTACACCACCACAACACCCACACTACACCACCACAACACCCACACTACACCACAACACCCACACCACACCACCACAACACCCACACCACACCACCACACCACACCACCACAACACCCACACCACACCACCACAACACCCACACCACACCACCACAACACACCACCACACCACCACACCACAACACACCACCACACCACCACACCACACCACCACACCACCACAACACACCACCACAACACCCACACCACACCACCACACCACCCACACCACACCACCACACCACCACAACACCCACTCCACACCACCACACCACCACAACACCCACACCACACCACCACACCACCACAACACCCACACCACACCACCACACCACCACAACACCCACACCACACCACCCACACTACACCACCACAACACCCACACTACACCACCACAACACCCACACTACACCACTACACCACCACAACACCCACACCCCTGGAAACACAAACCGAAACTGTCTCTATTTTCCGCTTGTTACAACTTGTAATAAAGTTGTTACATCTTGGCTTAACGTGTTTATGACGTATTAGAATGTTGTTACAACTTGCTATATTGGCTGTTATAACTGGTTAGGAAGTGTTAAAACTTGTTCGAACGTTGTACCAACGTCGTAGTTTTGGTGTGTGTTTGGTGGGACTACACCACCACAACACCACAACACCCACACTACACCACCACAACACCACAACACCCACACTACACCACCACAACACCACAACACCCACACTACACCACCACAACACCCACACTACACCACTACACCACCACAACACCCACACTACACCACCACAACACCCACACTACACCACTACACCACCACAACACCCACACTACACCACCACAACACCCACACTACACCACCACAACACCCACACTACACCACCACAACACCACAACACCACTACACCACTACACCACCACAACACCCACACACCCACACAACACCACACACCCACACTACACCACCACAACACCCACACTACACCACCACAACACCCACACTACACCACACACACCACACAACACCCACAACACCACAACACCACAACACCCAACACCACACACCACACACCCACCACAACACCCACACCACACCACCACAACACCCACACTACACCACCACAACACCACACACCCACACCACACCACACCACACCACCACAACACCACACACACAACACACACACCACAACACCCACACTACACCACCACACCACAACACACCACACACACACCTACACCACAACACCCACACCACACCACCACAACACCACAACACACCACACAACACCCACACTACACCACAACACCCACACTGTACCACAACACCACACTGTACCACAACACCCACCAACCACACAACACCCACACTACCACACACACACCACACACCCACCACCACAACACCCACACTACACCACCACAACACCCACACTACACCACAACACAACACCCACACACAACACCCACACCACACCACAACACCACAACACCACACACACACCACACACACCACCACACACCCACACAACACCACCACAACACCCACACTGTACACCACACACTACACACACCACCACACACACCACACTACACCACCACAACACCCACACTACACCACTACACAACACCCACACACCCACCACAACACCACACACACACCCACCACCACAACACACACCACAACACCCACACTACACCACCACAACACCCACACTACACCACCACAACACACACCACTACACCACCACAACCACAACACACTACACCACCACAACACCCACACAACACCACCCACACCACCACACACCCACACCACAACACCCACACTACACCACCACCACACCCACACTACACCACCACAACACCACAACACCCACACCACACACCACAACACAACACCCACACACCTACACAACACCACAACACACAACACACCACACACCACACCACACCACACACTACCACACACACACACACCACCACACACACCACAACACCCACACTACCACAACACACACACCACAACACCCACACCACACCACAACACCACACCACACACACAACACCACAACACCACAACACCCACACTACACACACCACAACACCACAACACCCACACTACACCACCACACCCACCACAACACCCACACCACACCCACACAACACCCACACTACACCACCACACACACCACAACACCACACACTACACCACCACAACACCACACACTACACCACCACAACACCCACACTACACCACCACAACACCCACACTACCACCACCACAACACACACACAACACCTCACACACACAACACCACAACACCACAACACCACAACACCCACACACCACAACACCACAACACCCACACTACACCACCACAACACCACAACACCCACACTACACCACAACACCACCACAACAACCACACTACACTACACCACAACACCCCACACCACACCACCACAACACTACACCACAACACACCACCACAACACACCACTACCACCACAACACCCACACTACACCACACACACACACACCACAACACCCACACACATACCACAACACAACACCACAACACCCACACTACACCACCACAACACCCACACTACACCACCACAACACCACAACACCCACACTACACCACCACAACACCACAACACCCACACTACACCACTACACCACAACACCCACACTACACCACCACAACACCCACACTACACCACCACAACACCACAACACCCACACTACACCACCACAACACCCACCACACCACCACAACACCTACACACCCACACTACACCACCACAACACCCACACTACACCACCACTACACCACAACACCCACACTACACCACCACAACACCCACACTACACCACCACACCACCACAACACCCACACTACACCACCACAACACCCACACTACACCACCACAACACCACAACACCCACACTACACCACCACAACACCCACACTACACCACCACAACACCACAACACCCACACTACACCACCACAACACCCACACTACACCACCACAACACCACAACACCCAGATAATTTATCACAATCACACACACCATTAATATTAACTTGCTTCCCTAATAAACAACTATGATGTATAGAACAAAACTCATCAATATTCGTATTCATCAATATTCATAGTGCCCAAGGCCAAATGGTGATACAAGCAGAGCAACAAGTAGGCACACACGCACACACACACGCACACACACACGCACACACACGCGCACACACACGCGCACACACACGCGCACACACACACACACACACACACACACACACACGAAATGAACAAATCAATAACCAAGCGACCAGCCTGAGGAGAACAAGCAACAATGTAAAGGAGACTGAGAAATACTGTGCCAAGAACTCAACCTCACCTGCAAGACCTGAGGTAAGAGCCAGTATGTAACACCGTAAAGGTGTTTGGTTTAGTTGTATTTAAAATACATAGAGATTCAGGAGTCACAGACAGGGATTTGAGAAGGCGCCAGTTTGTCGGCCTGAAACTCACACCTCTAAGCGTTAATGACCCCAAGTGACCTGAGGTCAAGTCATGCAAATTCCACCTTGCTTCTGCTAATCTGATAATTGGCCTTCAAACATGCCGACGTTTAAGGAGTGGCTTGGTAGAGTGCCTGAGGCTATCTACTTGTGGGTGGAGTTAGTTACTAGGTTCCCCAATATATACTCAGAGAGCAGAGCATTAAGAGATAGAATAGGAGCCAGCAAAGCAGAGGAGAAGACGGCCTAGCCAGGGAGGCTGTCAGCCAGCAGGGCGGGACAGTCTCTGTCAACTACAGACCCCCCCCCCCTCTCTATCCAGCTATAGGCAAACACTTGGTGAGTTGAACATTAAGGTGACTTGGTCGTGTTTACAAGGGTTGTGTGAGGATCAGGGGCAGTCAAGTTGTAGGGTTCTCAAATTCTTGGATGATGACTTACTTGGCATATTAATCTTGAACATTGGAATTGCTTAAATTATGATACTTCATGTGAAATATAATTATGAATTTATTGGTTTAAATTGTCTTTAACTTTGTTCCCTAGAGTTTTTGAGTTGAGATGAGAAAGCCTCTGCGGTTTCATGATTTAATGATTACATGAAAGACGGAACATACTAATAATGACCTCTTTATAACCTCTTTTGAGAATATTGTGATACAGACAAGTTCCATTCCTTGTCTTGTATGTAATGGGCTTGAATGGATGGTGGCAGCATTTCTTCTTCTACTATCTACTCTTCTACTTCTACTATCTACATTTCTTCATCTACCCTTCTACCATTTCTACTTCTCCTACTTACTCGCTATTCTCACTTACTCGTCATTCTCATTCCCCCCACCCCCGTTACTGTGACCACCAGACTTAGCGGCCGGGCCCCAAGAGCTACACCTGACACCCCAGTAGTCACTGATAGGCAGGCATTAAGCCAGCCAAGATAACAATACTATACTAGAGATACGAGACACTAAGATAACAATACAACACTAAACATACGAGACACTAAGCCAGCCAAGATAACAATACAACACGAGAGATACGAGACACTAAGCCAGCCAAGATAACAATACTACACTAGAGATACGAGACACTAAGCCAGCCAAGATAACAATACTACACTAGAGATACGAGACACTAAGCCAGCCAAGATAACAATACTACACTAGAGATACGAGACACTAAGCCAGCCAAGATAACAATACAACACTAGAGCTACGAGACACTAAGCCAGCCAAGATAACAATACAACACTAGAGATACGAGACACTAAGCCAGCCAAGATAACAAGCCACACTGGAGACATTGCACACATCTGCAACCTGGTAAATGTTGCAACAGAATTTAATAAAGGCAAGAGTTAGGAAGCGTTTAACTGCACCCAGTGTTCACGGGACGTATACATAACCTGCAACATTATGCAATATGTATTTCTAACATGTATACTCTACAGTAATATTGTCCTGACATGTATAGCCTACAGTAAAAATATTGTCCTGACATGTATAGCGTACAAAATGAGGCTATGTATTCCTGATATACATGCTCGTGCGGTTATACAGTGATGACATGTATACCCCTGTAATGCGATGCATATCTGGCATGAATAACCGACCAGTGTTATTGAGAACATAACAGTGTTATAGAACGTAACAAGACACAAGTTCACAGATCACCTGGATAGATCATCTGGATAGAACACCTGGATAGATCATCTGGATAGAACACCTGGATAGATCACCTGGATAGAACACCTGGATAGATCATCTGCATAGAACACCTGGATAGATCACCTGGATAGAACACCTGGATAGATCATCTGGATAGAACACCTGGATAGATCACCTGGATAGATCACCTGGATAGAACACCTGGATAGATCATCTGGATAGAACACCTGGATAGATCACCTGGATAGAACACCTGGATAGATCATCTGGATAGAACACCTGGATAGATCACCTGGATTGATCACCTGGATAGATCACCTGGATAGAATACCTGGATAGAACACCTGGATAGAACACCTGGATAAAACACCTGGATAAAACACCTGAATAAAACACCTGGATAGAACACCTGGATAGAACACCTGGATAGATTACCTGGATAGAACAAGACAACTCCAACCTTCAACACTGATACACACAAGATGACGTAAGGGGTTGGGGCAAGAGGTTGGGGCAAGAGGTTGGGGCAAGGGGTTGGGGCAAGAGGTTGGGGCAAGAGGTTGGGGCAAGAGGTTGGGGCAAGAGGTTGGGGCAAGAGGTTGGGGCAAGAGGTTGGGGCAAGAGGTTGGGGCAAGGGGTTGGGGCAAGAGGTTGGGGCAAGAGGTTGGGGCAAGAGGCTGGGGCAAGAGGTTGGGGCAAGAGGTTGGGGCAAGAGATTAGGGCAAGAGATTGGGGCAACAGGATGGGGCAAGAAGTTGGGGTCATCAGGACATCAAGCCACGTAGCTACTGACGAAACATATACATCTTTCCCCCATCATGGCGGCCTTGTTTACAAGGATTAGCGTTCATGACCTCCGAACCACTGAGAGCTTGTTACCCCACACTAACAACCTTGGGTTCTGAAGCCAGTCAACTAGTTAATATAGACAAAGCCATCATAATGGCTTGAGGATGTACACATTTCGTAAATGGCTGCGTGAAGGCTTTATGAACTAAATGTTCTCTGGTCCAGAACACTAACACGGGCGAGAGAACACTGAAGAGCAGCCCAGTATAACAAGGAGAACTATGAACAGAAAGAACAAGCAGTGAGGCAAGTTATATTTAATCTATTGAATATCATATTTATATTCAAGTCAATGTATTCCACGTTGTTTTTGATTGATAAATCAAAAAACTCATAAACTCAATTTTGATAAATAAAAAACAAATAAATCATTTGATTATAAGTGACCTCCACATCAAACTAAGACTCCTCCATGTTAATCCATGTTAATATCCCCGTTTCATCTCCAAATCTTTATCCTTATCCTTATCCCAGTAATATATATAGTCGTAATGGCTTGGCGTTTTCCCCCGATAATTTCCTCCCTCCGTGTTGATGACAAGATGAAACAATACAAACTGGAGAGCCTCAGATGCAGGAAAGACCTGAGTCAACACTGGTTTAGGAACAGGTTTCCAAGTAACACAATAGACGTGGAATGTTTCAAGCGTAGGTTAGACCTTTATGAATGAGTTTGGGTGATATAAATAGAAGCTGCCTCGTATGGACCAATAGAAGCTGCCTCATATGGGCAAATAGGAGCTGTCTCATATGGGCCAACAGGAGCAGCCTCATATGGGCCAATAGGAGCTGTCTCATATGGGCCAACAGGAGCTGCCTCATTTGGGCCAACAGGAGCTGCCTCACATGGGCCAATAGGAGCTGTCTCATATGGGCCAATAGGAGCTGTCTCATATGGGACAATAGGAGCTGCCTCATATGGGACAATAGGAGCTGTCTCATATGGGACAATAGGAGCTGTCTCATATGGGACAATAGGAGCTGCCTCATATGGGACAATAGGAGCTGTCTCATATGGGACAATAGGAGCTGTCTCATATGGGCCAATAGGAGCTGCCTCATATGGGACAATAGGAGCTGTCTCATATGGGACAATAGGAGCTGTCTCATATGGGCCAATAGGAGCTGTCTCATATGGGACAATAGGAGCTGCCTCATATGGGACAATAGGAGCTGTCTCATATGGGACAATAGGAGCTGTCTCACATGGGACAATAGGAGCTGTCTCACATGGGACAATAGGAGCTGTCTCACATGGGACAATAGGAGCTGTCTCAGGGGATTTGAAGGAGGAGACATCAGGCCCAGGAACCCCGGCGAGACGAATCCAAGGGAGAAAAAGCCAAATCCAATTAGCAAAATAATGAAGCCAACAGAGAACAGCAGTATTATGGGAGCTTGACAAGATAACCCAACTAAATGTCAGTCAACTTTATGCCCCCAAAGAATCCCTAAGCCTACCTTGAGGCTACCTTGAGGTGCTTCCGGGGCTTAGTGTCCCCGCGGCCCGGTCGTCGACCAGGCCTCCTGGTTGCTGGACTGATCAACCAGGCTGTTAGACGCGGCTGCTCGCAGCCTGACGTATGAGTCACAGCCTGGTTGATCAGGTATCCTTTGGAGGTGCTTATCCAGTTCTCTCTTGAACACTGTGAGGGGTTTGCCAGTTATGCCCCTTATGTGTAGTGGAAGCGTGTTGAACAGTCTCGGGCCTCTGATGTTGATAGAGTTCTCTCTCAGAGTACCTGTTGCACCTCTGCTTTTCAACGGGGGTATTCTGCACATCCTGCCATGTCTTCTGGTCTCATGTGGTGTTATTTCTGTGTGCAGGTTTGGGACCAGCCCCTCAATTATTTTCCACGTGTAAATTATTATGTATCTCTCCCGCCTGCGCTCAAGGGAGTACAGATTTAGGCTCTTTAGTCGGTCCCAGTAATTTAGATGTTTTACTGAGTGGATTCTAGCAGTAAAGGATCTCTGCACGCTCTCTAGGTCAGCAATTTCTCCAGCTTTGAAAGGGGCTGTCATTGTGCAGCAGTACTCCACTCTAGATAGCACAAGCGTTTTGAAAAGTATCATCATCGGTATAGCATCTCTAGTGTGAAAAGTTCTTGTTATCCAACCTGTCATTTTTCTTGCAGTTGTGACGGCTACTTTATTGTGTTCTTTAAAGGTAAGGTCTTCCGACATGAGTACACCCAGGTCCTTTACATTGCCTTTTCGTTCTATGTTATGATTTGCCTGCGTTTTGTACGTGGTTTCTGTTTTTATATTTTCAATTTTTCCGTAGCGCATGAGCTGAAACTTATCCTCGTTGAATACCATATTATTTTCTGTAGCCCATAGAAAGACCTGATCAACATCTGATTGGAGGTTTGCCGTGTCCTCTATGTTGCCAACTCTCATGAAAATCCTAGTGTCATCTGCAAAGGATGATACAGTGCTATAGGTTGTGTTCTGGTCTATGTCCGATATGAGGATGAGAAAAAGTACTGGAGCAAGCACAGTACCCTGGGGGACTGAGCTCTTCACGGTTGATGGGCTGGATTTTATTTTGTTGACTATTACACATTGGGTTCTGTCAGTCAGGAAATTGTAGATCCATCTGCCTATTTTCCCGGTAATTCCTTTTGCACGCATTTTATGTGCAATAACACCATGGTCACATTTATCAAAAGCTTTTGCGAAATCTGTGTAAATTACATCAGCGTTTTGTTTGTCTTCCATAGCATCTAATGCCATATCATAGTGGTCCAGCAACTGCGACAGGCAAGAGCGCCCTGTTCTGAAACCATGTTGTCCGGGGTTATGGAGATGCTGTGATTCCATGTATTTTGTGATCTTACTTCTTAGCACTCTCTCAAATTTTTTTTTAAGATGTGCGATGTTAGTGCTATCGGTCTGTAATTTTTTGCCTCTGCCTTATTTCCTCCTTTATGGAGTGGTGCTATCTCTGCTGTTTTTAGTATGTCAGGGATAACGCCAGTATCTAGGCTTTGTCTCCACAGAATGTGAAGGGCCTGCGATAGTGGTTTTTTACAGTTCTTGATGAATATGGAGTTCCAAGAATCCGGGCCTGGTGCAGAGTGCATAGGCATACTGTTTATGGCTTCTTCAAAATCTAGTGGGGATAGGGCGACGTCTGATATGTGATTTGATGTTGGTATCATATCCATGAAAAATTCATTTGGGTTATCAATCTTTAGTGCATTTAATGGCTCACTGAAAACAGAGTCGTACTGCTTCCTCAGTAACTCGCTCATTTCTTTGTTGTCATCTGTGAAAGTTCCATCTCCCTTTCGCAGGGGCCCGATACTAGATGTGGTTTTTGATCTTGATTTTGCATAGGAGAAAAAATATTTCGGATTTCTCTCTATTTCACTGATGGCCTTTTGCTCTCTTTGCCTCTCCTGGGTTTTGTATGATTCTTGTAGCTTGAGTTCAATTGTTTCTATTTCTCTACCTAACCTTCTTCGCCGTTCTTGAGATAGGGTGCGACTCTCAAGTTGTTCCGCGATTCGTTTTCTTCGCCTATATAAGGAACGACGTTCCCGTTCCAATCTGCATCTCTTTCTCTTTTTTCTTAGGGGTATGCGGTTTGAACATTATGGGTACATTTCTTAGGGATATGCGGTTTGAAGCCACCCACAAACAAGCCCAAGCTGACCATGCCGCTACACAAGCCACTCCTCCACCACTAGACAAACGAGGCTCATCAATTCACGGCTTAAAAGCCACCAGTGACAGTGGTATTAATGTTACAGGGAGGAATAACGGTAAAATCTCTTGACGAAATTTTGTACTAAACATTAGCGCCAGTGGCGATGGTGATGCGATCATGACATGACAGTGATGGTGGTGACGGGAGAGGTCAAGGAGAGTCATGTGATGATGAACGATGGTGGAGATGGTGTTACTGGTGCTAGCAAGCTGAGGTGAAGCTGATGGTGAAGCTGAGGTGAAGCTGATGGTGAAGCTGAGGTGAAGCTGATGGTGAAGCTGAGGTGAAGCTGATGGTGAAGCTGAGGTGAAGCTGATGGTGAAGCTGAGGTGAAGCTGATGGTGAAGCTGAGGTGAAGCTGATGGTGAAGCTGAGGTGAAGCTGATGGTGAAGCTGAGGTGAAGCTGATGGTGAAGCTGATGGTGAAACTGATAGCCAACCCAGCACCCACGCAGTCAACCCAGCACCAAGCCCCACCACAAACAAGCCAACCCCAGCACCGAACACCACCACAAACAAGCCAACCCCAGCACCGAACACCACCACAAACAAGCCAACCCCAGCACCGAACACCACCACAAACAAGCCAACCCCAGCACTGAACCCCATCACAAACAAGCCAACCCCAGCACTGAACCCCATCACAAACAAGCCAACCCCAGCACTGAACCACACCACAAACAAGCCAACCCCAGCACTGAACCCCATCACAAACAAGCCAACCCCAGCACCGAACCTCACCACAAACAAGCCAACCCCAGCACTGAACGCCACCACAAACAAGCCAACCCCAGCACTGAACGCCACCACAAACAAGCCAACCCCAGCACCGAACTCCACCACAAACAAGCAAACCCCACCACAAACAAGCCAACCCCAGCACCGAACCACACCACAAACAAGCCAACCCCAGCACTGAACCCCACCACAAACAACCAACCCCAGCACTGAACCTCACCACAAACAAGCCAACCCCAGCACCGAACCTCACCACAAACAAGCCAACCCCAGCACTGAACCCCGCCACAAACAAGCCAACCCCAGCACTGAACCTCACCACAAACAAGCCAACCCCAGCACTGAACCCCACCACAAACAAGCCAACCCCAGCACTGAACCCCACCACAAACAAGCCAACCCCAGCACTGAACCCCACCACAAACAAGCCAACCCCAGCACTGAACCTCACCACAAACAAGCCAACCCCAGCACCGAACCTCACCACAAACAAGCCAACCCCAGCACTGAACCCCGCCACAAACAAGCCAACCCCAGCACTGAACCTCACCACAAACAAGCCAACCCCAGCACTGAACCCCACCACAAACAAGCCAACCCCAGCACTGAACCCCACCACAAACAAGCCAACCCCAGCACTGAACCCCACCACAAACAAGCCAACCCCAGCACTGAACCTCACCACAAACAAGCCAACCCCAGCACTGAACCCCACCACAAACAAGCCAACCCCAGCACCGAACCTCACCACAAACAAGCCAACCCCAGCACTGAACCCCGCCACAAACAAGCCAACCCCAGCACTGAACCCAGCCACAAACAAGCCAACCCCAGCACTGAACCTCACCACAAACAAGCCAACCCCAGCACCGAACCCCACCACAAACAAGCCAACCCCAGCACTGAACCTCACCACAAACAAGCCAACCCCAGCACTGAACCCCACCACAAACAAGCCAACCCCAGCACCGAACCACACCACAAACAAGCCAACCCCAGCACTGAACCCCACCACAAACAAGCCAACCCCAGCACCGAACCCCGCCACAAACAAGCCAACCCCAGCACTGAACCCCGCCACAAACAAGCCAACCCCAGCACCGAACCACACCACAAACAAGCCAACCCCAGCACTGAACCCCGCCACAAACAAGCCAACCCCAGCACCGAACCCCACCACAAACAAGCCAACCCCAGCACCGAACCACACCACAAACAAGCCAACCCCAGCACTGA
This sequence comes from Procambarus clarkii, assembly GCF_020424385.1. Classification (NCBI taxonomy): domain Eukaryota; kingdom Metazoa; phylum Arthropoda; class Malacostraca; order Decapoda; family Cambaridae; genus Procambarus; species Procambarus clarkii. Next base: position 51,204 of record NW_025559907.1, read on the forward strand.
ACCCCACCACAAACAAGCCAACCCCAGCACTGAACCCCACCACAAACAAGCCAACCCCAGCACCGAACCCCACCACAAACAAGCCAACCCCAGCACCGAACCTCACCACAAACAAGCCAACCCCAGCACTGAACCCCACCACAAACAAGCCAACCCCAGCACCGAACCCCACCACAAACAAGCCAACCCCAGCACTGAACCTCACCACAAACAAGCCAACCCCAGCACCGAACCCCACCACAAACAAGCCAACCCCAGCACTGAACCTCACCACAAACAAGCCAACCCCAGCACTGAACCTCACCACAAACAAGCCAACCCCAGCACCGAACCACACCACAAACAAGCCAACCCCAGCACTGAACCTCACCACAAACAAGCCAACCCCAGCACTGAACCCCACCACAAACAAGCCAACCCCAGCACTGAACCCCACCACAAACAAGCCAACCCCAGCACCGAACCCCACCACAAACAAGCCAACCCCAGTACCGAACCTCACCACAAACAAGCCAACCCCAGCACCGAACCCCACCACAAACAAGCCAACCCCAGCACCGAACCCCACCACAAACAAGCCAACCCCAGCACCGAACCTCACCACAAACAAGCCAACCCCAGCACTGAACCCCACCACAAACAAGCCAACCCCAGCACCGAACCCCACCACAAACAAGCCAACCCCAGCACTGAACCCCACCACAAACAAGCCAACCCCAGCACCCCCAGCAGCAGAGTGTGCCAGTTTAGTAAGCAAGAAAATAGTTGTGCAACACCTGCTCACAACACCTGCTCACAACACCTGCTCACAACACCTTTTGATGTGATTCACCGGCATTCATCATCTCTCTCTCTCAACCGCCAACGTGGCTTTGATATCGTTATTTCCATGAATAACATTCATACTCATCAGTTAAGGACTCGGAAAGATTCTCCGGCGTTGAGCAAGAGAGGTAAGAGGACACACGTGGAGGGGACGCAAGGCGGACACTGTGAATAGAAGATACGTGTATCACCGTCGCCTAGCAACGGGTTGCAGGGCACACAAGCTCCAGGCAACATGCTCTCCACTCTCTCGAGTGCGTCATCTCACGCCTGAGACGCATATGTGTACCCTCTCCAGATGTTCACATGTGTGTTAGAACCGACTTGGAATGAATTTATTTACCTTCATTCTTTTATATATATATATATATATATATATATATATATATATATATATATATGTACATTATATATATATATATATATATATATATATATATATATATATATATATATATATATATATATATATATATATATTGGTAGCAGTCTTTCCTGTAGACATATATTATTAAATATGACCGAAAAAGTAAGATTAATAATTCTAACACGAATTTTCTCAATCTTTCGTACATTTCTTTTCACTGTTGGAGGTAAATCAAAAATCAATTCTCCAAAATTCATTTTTATTTTAGTCTGACGCGACACGAGCGCGTTTCGTAAAACTTATTACATTTTCAAAGACTTTAGTTTACAAATACACAACTGAATAGAACTTACGCATCTCCGATTTTATATCTACATTTGAGTGAGGTGGAAGGGGTGATGTGGCATTAATCAACACAAGACAGAACAAGAGGTGGCATTAATAGGGTATTAAAGTCTTTGAAAATGTAATAAGTTTTACGAAACGCGCTCGTGTCGCGTCAGACTAGAAATAAAAATGAATTTTGGAGAATTGATTTTGATTTACCTCCAACAGTGAATATATATATATATATATATATATTCATATTCATATATATATATATATATATATATATATATATATATATATATATATATATATATATATATATATATATGACAGTGTCAGACCACGGAGGAAAATTGAAACAGGAATTTCTTTAAGTACTTTCGTATATTAATACATCTTCAGAAGGAGTCCTTTCGTACTAATATACGAAAGTACTTAAGGAAATTCCTGTTTCAATTTTCCTCCGTGGTCTGACACTGTCACAATTTTAATCACGTTTATTTTCGTGATACACACACACACACACATCATATATATATATATATATATATATATATATATATATATATATATATATATATATATATATATATATATATATATATAGGTGGCCGACACTATACGAAGGGTTGGGGACCAAGAGCTAGTAATGTAAGGAACCATCTGCCAGGATGGTTAAATATTTATCATAAGCCTAACTCCTCTTTTTTCTGCCAAGCTATGATTGATATTTTCACTAAGTTGTCTGGACGCAAATTTTCCTTCATGTTAATAATAGCTTGTTAGCCTTCCGATTATAGATTCGATATTCGATATTGTTATGATATATCTTTGTAAGTATATCTCCCCCTGTTGGTATATCTGTTATCAAGGCCCCAGGAGTCAAACGACGCCATATTTTAACATTATCTTCGGCATCACTTACGCTCCATAAGTTGCATAAGGTGACTTACTCTAGAGGTGAGAATGACTGAGATGTGCCTTTGCCGGTGTTCGAGTCTCAGACGAAGCTCATCATTTACACCTGACACTGGAAACATAACACCAACACTGTGTTATGTTATATATACTGTGTTATGTTACGCTGTCGTTTGGCTCCTCAAGTTGTCGTGTTGCGCAGCGTACAAGAACGACTTGCGCACTCTGCATTCATCGCGCAGCGATCACATTCTAGAAACAATTCTAGAAAATAACACCCAATTTATCCACACTACCCTTCAGAAGGCACGTGTTTCACCAAACTCTATACTGTCACGGAAGCCCAAAACCTACAAAATAAATAGGACAAATGAAACTAGAGAGATCGCGTAGATAAAGCTTTCTGGTTGGACAAAACTCCATCACAACTATGGTTGGACAAAACTCCATCACAACTGTGGTTGGACAAAACTCCATCACAACTGTGGTTGGACAAAACTCCATCACAACTATGGTTGGACAAAACTCCATCACAACTATGGTTGGACAAAACTCCATCACAACTATGGTTGGACAAAACTCCATCACAACTATGGTTGGACAAAACTCCATCACAACTATGGTTGGACAAAACTCCATCACAACTATGGTTGGACAAAACTCCATCACAACTATGGTTGGACAAAACTCCATCACAACTGTGGTTGGACAAAACTCCATCACAACTATGGTTGGACAAAACTCCATCACAACTATGGTTGGACAAAACTCCATCACAACTGTGGTTGGACAAAACTCATCACAACTGTGGTTGGACAAAACTCCATCACAACTGTGGTTGGACAAAACTCCATCACAACTATGGTTGGACAAAACTCCATCACAACTGTGGTTGGACAAAACTCCATCACAACTGTGGTTGGACAAAACTCCATCACAACTATGGTTGGACAAAACTCCATCACAACTATGGTTGGACAAAACTCCATCACAACTGTGGTTGGACAAAACTCATCACAACTGTGGTTGGACAAAACTCCATCACAACTGTGGTTGGACAAAACTCATCACAACTGTGGTTGGACAAAACTCCATCACAACTGTGGTTGGACAAAACTCATCACAACCGGCAGAAGCACGTGTAAACATATACAACATGGACATCACAAGGGGAAGCTGGCATACATTATATAAAGTGCAGTCATAACTTCAGGTTCATATATAATACAAGAATTTAAACACGAGGTGAAGATATACACATAACGCTCCAGGTACCACAAGGAACCTCCCTGCCCCTTTAAGTCAGTATTAGGGACGCGGAAAGTATGTATGCCTACTATGTAAGAGCTTCCCTGCACGCCTCCTATTAACACACTGCTCCATAACAGTGCTATATACACTCTCCCTTGGAGGCCTCCTGTCAACACGCTGGATGAGAAACACAACATAAACCTCTGAGAAACACAACATAAACCTTTGAGAAACACAACATAAACCCTTACTGAGAAACACAACATAAACCTTTGAGAAACACAACGTAAACTTCTGAGAAACACAACATAAACCCTTACTGAGAAACACAACATAAACCCTTACTGAGAAACACAACATAAACCCTTACTGAGAAACACAACATAAACCTTTGAGAAACACAACATAAACTTCTGAGAAACACAACATAAACCCTTACTGAGAAACACAACATAAACCCTTACTGAGAAACACAACATAAACCCTTACTGAGAAACACAACATAAACCCTTACTGAGAAACACAACATAAACCTCTTTATGAGAAACACAACATAAACCCTTACTGAGAAACACAACATAAACCCTTACTGAGAAACACAACATAAACCTTTGAGAAACACAACATAAACTTCTGAGAAACACAACATAAACCCTTACTGAGAAACACAACATAAACCCTTACTGAGAAACACAACATAAACCCTTACTGAGAAACACAACATAAACCCTTACTGAGAAACACAACATAAACCTCTTTATGAGAAACACAACATAAACCCTTACTGAGAAACACAACATAACCCCCTTACTGAGAAACACAACATAAACCCCTTTATGAGAAACACAACATAAACCCTTACTGAGAAACACAACATAACCCCCTTTATGAGAAACACAACATAAACCCCTTTATGAGAAACACAACATAAACCCTTACTGAGAAACACAACATAAACCCCTTACTGAGAAACACAACATAACCCCCTTACTGAGAAACACAACATAACCCCCTTACTGAGAAACACAACATAACCCCCTTACTGAGAAACACAACAAGCAAACCGCTATGAGACGCCACGCATGTCGTGTTAACGGGGGCCAGTTCACCACAAGTAAATAAGTGGTCGGGCGAGTTTTTATGCTTTAATTTTTTTGTGACTGTGTTTGGTGTGGGTGTGGTGGACCCTGGGTGTGGTGGACCCTGGGTGTGGTGGACCCTGGCGGTGGTGGTGTGGTGGACCCTGGCGGTGGTGGTGTGGTGGACCCTGGGTGTGGTGGTGTGGTGGACCCTGGGTGTGGTGGACCCTGGCGGTGGTGGTGTGGTGGACCCTGGGTGTGGTGGTGTGGTGGACCCTGGGTGTGGTGGTGTGGTGGCCCCTGGGTGTGGTGGACCCTGGCGGTGGTGGTGTGGTGGACCCTGGGGTGGTGGTGTGGTGGACCCTGGCGGTGGTGGACCCTGGCGGTGGTGGCCCCTGGCGGTGGTGGACCCTGGCGGTGGTGGACCCTGGCGGTGGTGGACCCTGGCGGTGGTGGTGTGGTGGACCCTGGCGGTGGTGGTGTGGTGGACCCTGGCGGTGGTGGTGTGGTGGACCCTGGCGGTGGTGGTGTGGTGGACCCTGGGTGTGGTGGTGTGGTGGCCCCTGGGTGTGGTGGACCCTGGCGGTGGTGGTGTGGTGGACCCTGGGTGTGGTGGTGTGGTGGACCCTGGGTGTGGTGGTGTGGTGGCCCCTGGGTGTGGTGGACCCTGGCGGTGGTGGTGTGGTGGCCCTGGGTGTGGTGGTGTGGTGGACCCTGGCGGTGGTTGTGTGGTGGACCCTGGCGGTGGTGGTGTGGTGGACCCTGGCGGTGGTGGTGTGGTGGACCCTGGGTGTGGTGGTGTGGTGGACCCTGGCGGTGGTGGTGTGGTGGACCCTGGCGGTGGTGGTGTGGTGGACCCTGGGTGTGGTGGTGTGGTGGACCCTGGCGGTGGTTGTGTGGTGGACCCTGGCGGTGGTGGTGTGGTGGACCCTGGCGGTGGTGGTGTGGTGGACCCTGGCGGTGGTGGTGTGGTGGACCCTGGGTGTGGTGGTGTGGTGGACCCTGGCGGTGGTGGTGTGGTGGACCCTGGCGGTGGTGGTGTGGTGGACCCTGGCGGTGGTGGTGTGGTGGACCCTGGCGGTGGTGGTGTGGTGGACCCTGGCGGTGGTGGTGTGGTGGACCCTGGCGGTGGTGGTGTGGTGGACCCTGGCGGTGGTGGTGTGGTGGACCCTGGCGGTGGTGGTGTGGTGGACCCTGGCGGTGGTGGTGTGGTGGACCCTGGGTGTGGTGGACCCTGGCGGTGGTGGTGTGGTGGACCCTGGCGGTGGTGGTGTGGTGGCCCCTGGCGGTGGTGGTGTGGTGGCCCCTGGCGGTGGTGGTGTGGTGGACCCTGGCGGTGGTGGTGTGGTGGCCCCTGGCGGTGGTGGTGTGGTGGACCCTGGCGGTGGTGGTGTGGTGGACCCTGGCGGTGGTGGTGTGGTGGACCCTGGCGGTGGTGGTGTGGTGGACCCTGGCGGTGGTGGACCCTGGCGGTGGTGGACCCTGGCGGTGGTGGTGGTGTGGACCCTGGCGGTGGTGGACCCTGGCGGTGGTGGTGTGGTGGACCCTGGCGGTGGTGGTGTGGTGGACCCTGGCGGTGGTGGTGTGGTGGACCCTGGCGGTGGTGGTGTGGTGGACCCTGGCGGTGGTGGTGTGGTGGACCCTGGCGGTGGTGGTGTGGTGGACCCTGGCGGTGGTGTGGTGGACCCTGGCGGTGGTGGTGTGGTGGACCCTGGCGGTGGTGGTGTGGTGGACCCTGGCGGTGGTGGTGTGGTGGACCCTGGCGGTGGTGGTGTGGTGGACCCTGGCGGTGGTGGTGTGGTGGACCCTGGCGGTGGGTGTGTGGTGGACCCTGGCGGTGGTGGTGTGGTGGACCCTGGCGGTGGTGGTGTGGTGGACCCTGGTGGGTGGTGGCCGGTGGCGGGACCCTGGCGGTGGTGTGTGGGGACCCTGGCCGGTGGTGGAGGACCCTGGCCGGTGGTGTGGGCCCTGGCCGGTGGTGGTGGCCCCGGCCGGTGGTGCGGGCCCTGGCCGGTGGTGCGGGCCCTGGCCGGTGGTGCGGGCCCTGGCCGGTGGTGGTGCGTGGACCCTGGCCGGTGGTGGGGCCCTGGCCGGTGGTGGTGGTGCGGGCCGGTGGTGTGGCCCCTGGCCGGTGGTGCGGACCCTGGCCGGTGGTGGCGGCCCTGGCCGGTGGTGCGGACCCTGGCCGGTGGTGCGGGCCCCTGGCCGGTGGTGGACCCTGGCCGGTGGTGTGGGGCCCTGGCCGGTGGTGCGGGACCTGGCCGGTGGTGCGGGCCCTGGCCGGTGGTGCGGGCCCTGGCCGGTGGTGCGGACCCTGGCCGGTGGTGCGGGACCCTGGCCGGTGGTGCGGACCCTGGCCGGTGGTGCCCCGGGCCCTGGCCGGTGGTGCGGACCCTGGCCGGTGGTGCGGACCCTGGCCGGTGGTGCGGACCCTGGCCGGTGGTGGTGGACCCTGGCCGGTGGTGGGACCCTGGTGCGGCCGGTGGTGGGGACCCTGGCCGGTGGTGCGGGCCCTGGCCGGTGGTGCGGGCCCTGGCCGGTGGTGCGGACCGGTGGCCGGTGGTGCCGGGCCCTGGCCGGTGGTGCGGGCCCTGGCCGGTGGTGCGGACCCTGGCCGGTGGTGCGGGCCCTGGCGGTGGTGGTGCGGGCCCTGGCCGGTGGTGCCGGTGGCCCTGGCCGGTGGTGCGGGCCCTGGCCGGTGGTGCGGGCCCTGGCCGGTGGTGCGGGCCCTGGCCGGTGGTGCGGGCCCTGGCCGGTGGTGCGGGCCCTGGCCGGTGGTGCGGGCCCTGGCCGGTGGTGCGGGCCCTGGCCGGTGGTGCGGGCCCCGGCCGGTGGTGCGGGCCCTGGCCGGTGGTGCGGGCCCTGGCCGGTGGTGCGGGCCCCGGCCGGTGGTGCGGGCCCTGGCCGGTGGTGCGGGCCCGGGCCGGTGGTGCGGGCCCTGGCCGGTGGTGCGGGCCCTGGCCGGTGGTGCGGGCCCTGGCCGGTGGTGCGGGCCCTGGCCGGTGGTGCGGGCCCTGGCCGGTGGTGGCCCTGGCCGGTGGTGCGGGCCCTGGCCGGTGGTGCGGGCCCTGGCCGGTGGTGCCGGCCCTGGCCGGTGGTGCGGGCCCTGGCCGGTGGTGCGGGCCCTGGCCGGCCGGTGGTGCGGGCCGGTGGGCCGGTGGTGCGGGCCCTGGCCGGTGGTGCGGGCCCTGGCCGGTGGTGCGGGCCCTGGCCGGTGGTGCGGCCCCTGGCCGGTGGTGCGGGCCCTGGCCGGTGGTGCGGGCCCTGGCCGGTGGTGCGGGCCCTGGCCGGTGGTGCGGGCCCTGGCCGGTGGTGCGGGCCCGGGCCGGTGGTGCCGGGTGCCCTGGCCGGTGGTGCGGGCCCTGGCCGGTGGTGCGGGCCCTGGCCGGTGGTGCGGGCCCCTGGCCGGTGGTGCGGGCCCCGGCCGGTGGTGCGGGCCCTGGCCGGTGGTGCGGGCCCTGGCCGGTGGTGCGGGCCCTGGCCGGTGGTGCGGGCCCTGGCCGGTGGTGCGGGCCCTGGCCGGTGGTGCGGGCCCTGGCCGGTGGTGCGGGCCCTGGCCGGTGGTGGGGCCCGGCCGGTGGTGCGGGCCCTGGCCGGTGGTGCGGCCCCGGCCGGTGGTGCGGGCCCTGGCCGGTGGTGCGGGCCCCTGGCCGGTGGTGCGGGCCCTGGCCGGTGGTGCGGGCCCTGGCCGGTGGTGCGGGCCCTGGCCGGTGGTGCGGGCCCTGGCCGGTGGTGCGGGCCCTGGCCGGTGGTGCGGGCCCGGCCGGTGGTGCGGGCCGGTGGTGCGGGCCCTGGCCGGTGGTGCGGGCCCTGGCCGGTGGTGCGGGCCCTGGCCGGTGGTGCGGGCCCTGGCCGGTGGTGCGGGCCCTGGCCGGTGGTGCGGGCCCTGGCCGGTGGTGCGGGCCCTGGCCGGTGGTGCCGGCCCTGGCCGGTGGTGCGGGGCCCTGGCCGGTGGTGCGGGCCCTGGCCGGTGGTGCGGGCCCTGGCCGGTGGTGTGGCCGGTGGTGCGGGCCCTGGCCGGTGGTGCGGGCCCTGGCCGGTGGTGCGGGCCCTGGCCGGTGGTGCGGGCCCTGGCCGGTGGTGCGGGCCCTGGCCGGTGGTGCGGGCCCCGGCCGGTGGTGCGGGCCCTGGCCGGTGGTGCGGGCCCTGGCCGGTGGTGGTGCGGCCGGTGGCCGGTGGTGGGGCCCTGGCCGGTGGTGCGGTGGTGCGGCCGGTGGTGCGGGCCCGGGCCGGTGGTGGGGCCCTGGCCGGTGGTGCGGGCCCTGGCCGGTGGTGCGGGCCCTGGCCGGTGGTGCGGGCCCTGGCCGGTGGTGCCGGGCCCTGGCCGGTGGTGCGGGCCCCGGCCGGTGGTGCGGGCCCTGGCCGGTGGTGCGGGCCGGTGGGCCGGTGGTGCGGGCCCTGGCCGGTGGTGCGGGCCCCGGCCGGTGGTGCGGCCCTGGCCGGTGGTGCGGGCCCTGGCCGGTGGTGCGGGCCCTGGCCGGTGGTGCGGGCCCGGGCCGGTGGTGCGGGCCCCGGCCGGTGGTGCGGGGGCCCGGGCCGGTGGTGCGGGCCCTGGCCGGTGGTGCGGGTGCGGCCGGTGGCCCGGCCGGTGGTGCGGGCCCTGGCCGGTGGTGCGGGCCCTGGCCGGTGGTGCGGGCCCGGCCGGTGGTGCGGGCCCTGGCCGGTGGTGCGGGCCCTGGCCGGTGGTGCCCTGGCCGGTGCGGGCCGGTGGTGGCCGGCCGGTGGTGCGGGGGGCCCGGGCCCGGCCGGTGGTGCGGGCCCTGGCCGGTGGTGCGGGGCCGGCCGGTGGTGGGCCCTGGCCGGTGGTGCGGGCCCTGGCCGGTGGTGCGGGCCCTGGCCGGTGGTGCGGGCCCGGCCGGTGGTGAGGGCCCTGGCCGGTGGTGCGGGCCCTGGCCGGTGGTGGTGCCGGTGGCCCTGGCCGGTGGTGTGCGGGCCCTGGCCGGTGGTGCGGGCCCTGGCCGGTGGTGCGGGCCCTGGCCGGTGGTGCGGGCCCCGGCCGGTGGTGCGGGGGCCCTGGCCGGTGGTGCGGGCCCTGGCCGGTGGTGCGGGCCCTGGCCGGTGGTGCGGGCCCCGGCCGGTGGTGCGGGCCCGGCCGGTGGTGCGGGGGCCCTGGCCGGTGGTGCGGGCCCTGGCCGGTGGTGCGGGCCCCGGCCGGTGGTGCGGGCCCTGGCCGGTGGTGCGGGCCCTGGCCGGTGGTGCGGCGGGGCCGGTGGTGGCGCCGGCCGGTGGTGCGGGCCCTGGCCGGTGGTGCGGGCCCTGGCCGGTGGTGCGGGGGCCCGGCCGGTGGTGCGGGCCCCGGCCGGTGGTGCGGGCCCTGGCCGGTGGTGGGGGGCCCTGGCCGGTGGTGCGGGCCCTGGCCGGTGGTGCGGGCCCTGGCCGGTGGTGCGGGCCCCGGCCGGTGGTGCGGGCCCCTGGCCGGTGGTGGCCGGTGGTGCGGGCCCTGGCCCCCTGGCCGGTGGTGCGGGCCCTGGCCGGTGGTGCGGGCCCTGGCCGGTGGTGCGGGCCGGCCGGTGGTGCGGGCCCTGGCCGGTGGTGCGGGCCCTGGCCGGTGGTGCGGGCCCTGGCCGGTGGTGCGGGCCCCGGCCGGTGGTGCGGGCCCTGGCCGGTGGTGCGGGCCCTGGCCGGTGGTGCGCCCCCGCCGGTGGTGCGGCCCGGTGGTGCGGGCCCCGGCCGGTGGTGCGGGCCCTGGCCGGTGGTGCGGGCCCTGGCCGGTGGTG
>NW_025559908.1:0-25882 GCF_020424385.1 Procambarus clarkii
TTCAGGCTTGTTCACATATATATATATATATATATATATATATATATATATATATATATATATATATATATATATATATATATATATACATATTGGGTTTCGCCATTCTGTCAGCAATGGAAATAAATTCCGGCCCGTTCCCTCTAATCTTTATATCACATATTTGCCCAATAATTCACACCGTAATGTTCTCGTGAACAAATATGATTACTGGTCATACTCCAGACCCGATAAATTCTCTCCATTATATTTTCGGGGAATGTATGATAATTGGAAGTGTAACCTCGAAGAGGTATATATATACCTTTATGTATCCGGTCGAGTCATAAAAGAGGTTGTACGTCTAAGGGTATATAGCCTATAAACAGGTGTTTGGGTCAGGTGTGTGAGGGTGAATACGTCACATATGTGTCGTTTGTGGTACGGCGAAGGTATATACATGTGTATAATCGACTTGAGAATGGTCCAGGACGGAGTGAAACGTCGTCGTGCCTTTGCTATCTAGTGTGTGGTTTGGTCAACAAATATAAATGTGTATTTGTGCGTATAGGCTATGTATGAGGGCCCTGTACTTCAGTTTGACTTCGTCTTGGGAATGTTGCTATCTCTCTCTCTCTCTCTCTCTCTCATTTGGTTATCATAGCAAGTCAGTCGCGTGAGGGAATGTTTGCAGTTACAAAATATTAGTTTCGGCACTTGTCTGTGTATCTTTATGTTTGCCTCTCTCTCTCTCTCTCTCTCTCTCTCTCTCTCTCTCTCTCTCTCTCTCTCTCTCTCTCTCTCTCTCTCTCTCTCTCTCTCTCTCTCTCTCTCTCTCTCTCTCACTCTCTCTTTCTCTCTCTCTCTCTCTCTCTCTCTTCCTTAGCTTTTCGCTAACCAGCAGGGGGTAGGGATAACTTATTAATTCGATAACGCTATTTTCATTACCACCTACAAAGAGGTGTTTGCCTCATCACAGATTCTTAAAGAAGAAAAATCAATCTCCATCAATTAAAATAAAAATAAAAATGATTAAACTGAAAAGATGAATTACCTTCCAAGTTTTGGTCGCTGTGAGTGTTGATGTGTTCGCGTGGGTGTGTTTGCGTGCGTGTATTCACCTAATTGCGCTTGCGGGGGTTGAGCTTTGTCTCTTTGGTCCCGCCTCTCAACTGTCAATCAACTGGTGATTGTGTGTGTTAGCGTGCGTGTGTGTTCGCGTGCACGGAGGCCAGCTTAGATAAGAGATCTTCCGTAACAGCAGTGCTGGCCAGAGAGGAACAAGCTCTTGGGTACCGAGGGAGCCGGTCGGCCGAGCGGACAGCACGCGGGACTTGTGATCCTGTGGTCCTGGGTTCGATCCCAGGCGCCGGCGAGAAACAATGGGCAGAGTTTCTTTCACCCTATGCCCCTGTTACCTAGCAGTAAATTAGGTACCTGGGTGTTAGTCAGCTGTCACGGGCTGCTTCCTGGGGTGGAGGCCTGGTCGAGGACCGGGCCGCGGGACACTAAAAGCCCCAAAATCATCTCAAGATAACCTCAAGATAACAGCCTATTCCTTGAGGCACCGGGAGACTGCCCACCAGCTTCCTCAGGAGTACACACGTACACCCGGGCAATATGGGGCGACTAACGATAACTTTGACTATATTGCAAACACAGACTATTAACGGAACATCACATTAACGTAACTCGCGGCGACTCGCGACGCTACGCCGGGAACTGTGCAGCTCTGGAACCGAGACCAAGAAGCGAGACCGTCGCTCTACCGTCCAGTCCAAGTGGTTAGATAATGGCTGTAAGAGTTTAACCGGATAAAATGTAAAGCAGGGAAGATAGGTGTAGGGAGCAGGAAGCCAGATACAAGGTACCATTTGGGGGAATAAATTCTTCAAGTATCACATAATGAAAAAGACCTGGAGGGTTGATATCATGCCAAACATGTTCCCTGAAGTCTATATCAAGAGGATAACATCCGTAGGATATGCCAGGTTGGCCAGAATAAAAACGGCATTAATAAACTTTTGTCAGGAATCATTCAGAAACTTGAATACCACATATGTCAGACCAATCCTGGAGCGTGCAGCTGCCGCATGGAGTCCCTATCTCTTCAAGCACTAGACTAAATAGGAGAAAAACCAGAAATATGTCACTAGACTAGTACCGAGCTGAGAGGTATGAGCTTCGAGGGGAGACTACTGGAACTAAACCTCACGTTGCTGGAAGACAGAAGAATTTTCGGGGGACATATCCACCTCATATAAGAGTCTCAGAGGAATTTTAGGGTAGATAAAGACGGTCTGACACAGGGGGGGGGGCACATGCACTAGGGGACACAGGTGAAAATTTAGTACCCAAATGAGCCATAGAGTCATTAAAAAGAACTTGTTTGCTGTCAGAGATGTTAACAAATGGAATGCATTAGGCAGTGATGTGATGGAGTCAGATTCCATTCATAGTTTCCAATGTAGATATGATAGAGCCCAGTAAGCTCAGGAATCTATACACCAGTTGATTGACAGTTTGGAGGCGGGACCAAAGAACCGAAGCTCAACCCCCTCAAGCACAACTAGGTGAGTACATCTCGCAGCCGAGCAGACAGTTCTTTATTTTCATAATCCTATGGCTCCGAGTTCGATTCCCAGCCAAAGCAGAAACAAATGGACAGAATTTCTTTCACCTGATGCATCTGTTCACCCAAGCAGTAAGTAGGTACCCGGGATTTAGACAGCTACTACGGGCTGCTGGTGAGGATGTGTTTATGAAAGAAAAATATGTAGTAAACATGATTGAAGTAAAACAGGTCGGTAGTCAATACATTAGACAACCAATGGTTAGAAAGGTCCAAGAGTTAACAGCTCTATCCTGTAGACACAAAAATTGCAAGTACAAATAGTAAACACACACACACACACACACACACACACACACACACACACACACACACACACACACACACACACACACACACACACACACACACACACACACACATCACAGAGACATTAGAAAGCATTTTGTCAGTGTCAGAGTAGTTAGCAAGTGGAATGCATTAGGAAGTGATGTGGTGGAGGCTGACTCCATACACAGTTTCAAATGTAGATATGATAGAGCCCAATAGGCTCAGGAACCTGTACACCAGTTGATTTACAATTGAGAGGCGGGACCAAGGAGACAAAGCTCAACCCCCGCAAGCACAAATAGGTGAGTACACAAGAGGTAACTTACACACACACACACACAGGGTACACACACACACACACACACACACACACAAACACACACACATTTGTTTTTGTTAGGCCAAAGCAAGAATATGCAGCGGATAGTAGAATATAAAAAGTAGAAAGTAGAATATGAAGCAAATCAACAAACTGGAAAAGGTGCAAAGATATGCTACTAAGTGTCTCCCAGAACTGAAGGGCAAGAGCTATGACGAGAGGTTAGAGGCATTAAATATGCAAAAACTAGAAGACAGAAGAAGAAGAGGTGATATGATCACTACGTACAAAATAGTAACAGGAATTGATAAAATCGATTTAAACTAACTAAACACAGATGCCGAAGATATATAAGAAAATTCACTTTCGCAAATAGTGCGGTAGACGGTGGGAACAAGTTAGGTGAGAAGGTGGTGGAGGCCAAGACCGTCAGTAGTTTCAAAGTGTTATATGATAAAGAGTACTGGGAAGACGGGACACCCCAAGCGTAGCTCTCATCCTGTAACTACACTTAGGTTAGTTATATCTTGAGGTTATCTTGAGATTATTTCGGGGCTTAGCGTCCCCGCGGCCCGGTCCTCGACCAGGCCTCCTTTTTGTTACACACCCCCAGGAAGCAGCTCGTAGCAGCTGTCTAACTCCCAGATACCTATTTACTGCTAAGTAACAGGGGCATCAGGGTGAAAACCCTGAACCTCAGGTCTACGCCTCCAAAGCGGTGGAACCCGGAACCTCAGGACTACTAATCCGAAGCGGTGTCCACCCAGCTGTCAGGCGCTAGATATAATTACCACTACGTAGGTAATTACACTAAGGTAATTACACCCACACACACACACACACACATATTTTATTTAAAACAATTAATACATGGTAAAGCTCAATAAACAAAAGAATTCCTTTAACAACAAATACAAATTAAAGGATTCCTATTCAAAAAAAATTCAGATTAGGATTCGAGTTAACAAATCACTTTCGGGTTTGTTGGATGAGTGGAGGCGCTAGTCGCATCCACTTGAAGCGATCTTTGTCGGCGAGCCTTTTGTTCTGTCTTGGGAGGCGCTGTCCTGGGCCTCCGACAGCCACCTTTTTGTTGGGTCCGCTGCAGGGCTGGTCCGTGTCAGTCAGCCTTTTGCTTGCTTCGTTGTGGGGCTGGACCTGGTTCAGGGCGTTGCTGACGACGAAATCCTGTAAACGTTGAAGTATGTCTGGAAGGGTCGGGCGACACACTGGGTTTGGATGAGTTGCTCTCATGAACAAATAATCCAAAGGAGGGTATCGGGTGTGAAAATTTTGGAGAAGTTCTTGCATGAGTCGCCCGTATGAGAACACATCGCTGATTTGGGTACTTGGTTGTCGGCGGAGAAATTCTGGTGCGTATGTTTTGTATACGGATGGGTCACCTGCCATTAGCATATTATCCCCGTCCTTACATGCCAGTCCGTAGTCAATAATGCTGACTTTTGGGTCGTTAGGTGATCCCTGGATCATAACATTATTTACTTTGATATCATTATGAATAATTCCCATCGCGTGAATCTCTTGAATTTTTCTCCCGACCTCTAGTCCGACTGTGATTAAATTGTAAAGGGGATTTTTCAATAGGTTTTCCAGGGTACAGTTTCCTTTATAAGTGGTGAGCAGTGCTTGGGGCTCAGTTGACACCCCCAGCAGCAGAGGGGCGCCGCCTGCGCCCTTCAGTGATTCCAAAATTTTTGCCTCGCGTGTGAAGCTTTTAGTTGCTTTAGCGGACTTGGCTACCTTAAGCGCTGCTTCCATTCCTTGGAACTCGATTAGTACTACAAGTCCATATGTTCCGCTGCCAAGAATTTTTTTCCTGTTTTTCAAAAGATGACTGAGGACTTCTCCGCTTAACTCCATTTTGAGAGTTTGGAGTCCTACTGGAGCAGACGAATTTAAAGAGAAGCAAAATGATGCAAGTAAGCTACTCTTCATATCCTAGATGACGGAAATATAGTCAAGGCCATCTACCGGGTTCCGTCACTAGGAACGCCTCTCTCATTTACAGAAGTTGCCTTCCTTTCATTCTCTGCTGTATTTGGCGTCTTCCTGCGCTAACTTCTATCCTCATAATCTCTCATGTCTCAGGGTTAAAGTCTGGTAGCCATTTCTCAGACTATCTCTTGAGATTATCTAGTTTACCTTGTAATGAATTGCAGTCCTCCTCAGCGGTGATTCGCCTCATTAGTTTAGCATCGTCAGCAAACATGGATAAGAAAGAGCTCTCTTCCTCTGTTCGATCGTTTACATTTATTAGGAAGTGGATGGCCCTTAATGCTAAGACTTGAGGTAATCCACTCGTTACGTCTCTCTCCATGCTGACAGCTCTCCTCTTACTGTGACTCATTCAAAGGTCACTTCACCCACTTTAGTACTTTTTCCGATACAACAGCCTGTTGTAGGAGTTCGTATGGGAGTCACTCAGTGTCAAATCCTTTCTGGAAATCCAGGAAAATGCAGTCTGCCAAGACCTCTCTATTCCGTCTCATTGTTGACATCTTGTCATAGACGTCTAATCAGTCGTTCAAGAGCAAGAGGAAACAGGTATGTTCTAAATCTAAATATTCGACGAGACTTCTTTTGATTGGCCTCTGTAATATCTTACAGGGAATACTTAGTGATACCGGGCTGAAGTTCAATGGATCCTGTCTTCCTCCTGTCTCGAATATAGGTGCCACATTTGCCACTTTCCAAATGCCAGGAAGTTGCCGTATATGATCATATAGTTGCCATATAAGCTCTGGTGAGACTCTGTCAGACTGTATAACATTCATCACATCCAGCGCCGCTAACTGTTGCTTTACTTCAGCCTTCCAACACCTCTGTGAGTGTAAGAATTATCATGATTTTGGTAGTGAAATTATTTGTAAAGACTGTGGGTATTATTATGATCTAGATAGTGAAGATTTGTGTAGGTTATTGAGGGGATTTTAACTTAGTGAAGGTGTTTGGAAATTAATAGGGATTATGAGTTTGGTGGTGAAAATGTTTCTGAATTGGTGGCATAAATGCATAAATATTATGACCATGGTAGCGAATGTGTTTATGAGTTAGAGTGATAAATCTATGGAATGTGATCGTGGTGAAGGGATTTGTGAGTATTGTGTTAGTAATTATTATTTAAAATAAGATATGTTTGTGAGCTTGTGTGGTAATTATAATTTTTATATTGAAGCGTGTGAGTGTGGTTGATGTTTGTGAATTAACCTGACCAATGTTTGTGAGTGTTTTTGGTAATGGTATTTGTTAGTTGTTGAAGTAATGATGTTTGCGAATTTCTGTAGTAAATATTACGAATTTGGTAGTAAAGACATATGTGATTTACTGAGCTACTGGCTATGAGTTTAGAGTGAAAGATGTTTGTTTTTTAGTGCAGTAAAGAAAAATACTTCTGTAGCGTAAATAATTCTGAATAAGTTTGACAGTTATTATGAAGTTAGTAAGATAATTATTTCTAAGTAGTGTTGATTTTATGATTTTTAAAGTGAAGATCTTCCTGCGTTACTGGGATATTGTTTATTAGTTTGGTAAATGATGTTAGTGTGGTAATGAGGATGTTTGTGAGGCTTTGAAGTTATAATTATGAGTTTGGTAGTGAAGATGTTGGCGAGTTAGCGAGGTAGTGAGGATATCTTTAGAGCTTAGACGTTATGATTGTGAGTTTAGAAGTAGAGATGTTTGTGTGGTAGTGAAGATGTTTGTGTGGTAGTGAAGATGTTTGTGTGGTAGTGAAGATGTTTGTGTGGTAGTGAAGATGTTTGTGTGGTAGTGAAGATGTTTGTGTGGTAGTGAAGATGTTTGTGTGGTAGTGAAGATGTTTGTGTGGTAGTGAAGATGTTTGTGTGGTAGTGAAGATGTTTGTGTGGTAGTGAAGATGTTTGTGTGGTAGTGAAGATGTTTGTGTGGTAGTGAAGATGTTTGTGTGGTAGTGAAGATGTTTGTGTGGTAGTGAAGATGTTTGTGTGGTAGTGAAGATGTTTGTGTGGTAGTGAAGATGTTTGTGTGGTAGTGAAGATGTTTGTGTGGTAGTGAAAATGTTTGTGTGGTAGTGAAAATGTTTGTGTGGTAGTGAAAATGTTTGTGTGGTAGTGAAAATGTTTGTGTGGTAGTGAAAATGTTTGTGTGGTAGTGAAAATGTTTGTGTGGTAGTGAAAATGTTTGTGTGGTAGTGAAAATGTTTGTGTGGTAGTGAAAATGTTTGTGTGGTAGTGAAGATGTTTGTGTGGTAGTGAAGATGTTTGTGAAGCGTTGTTTGAGTGATAATAAATTTGGAAATGTCAGTTAGTATGGTAGTGAGGATGTTTATGAGGATTTGAAGTTATGATTATGAGATATTAGTGTGGTGTTAATGATTAGTCCCCTAGTGTGGACGAGATGAAAGTGAGCAGTAGAACAGAAGTACACTTACATCGCATCAGGCTGGGACACCCATGTGCATGGGAAATAGGCTTACAGGTTCCAGAAGATGAGAGGAAATGTCAGCACTGTGGAGAAATGCTCGACAGACCACTGGAACATTATCTAACACAGTGCACAGTTACAACCACTACAGACCACTGGAATATTATCGAACACAGTGCAGTTACAACCACAACAGACCACTGGAACATTATCTACCACAGTGCACAGTTACAACCACAACAGACCACTGGAACATTATCTAACACAGTGCATAGTTACAGACCCAATAACATTTCAACTTAGATTCAATAGAGAAGAAGAAGTTGTTAAATACATGGGGCATAATCTTACTGAAGTGATCATACGAGTCATAAATACTCATTCACTGCCTAAGTTAAACAGAAACAAGTAACACTTAGTAGGCCAATCAGAGGCTTAGGGCCCCATACAGGAATGTTCCTTCACAAACACTTTCACCAGCAGGGTTACCAAATCCTAGGAACCGCCTACCCGCTGAAGTCGTAAATGCCAAGACATTAATTATTTCACTTTAAAGTCCAGCTGGAGAAAATCGTGGCAACTGAAGATGGTTAAAATCAGGTAAATTCAGGTAAATACATGGAGGTAGTGCACACAGGTGATTGAAAGCTCCCCTCGCCGCCCGCTGAATGAGTGTGGCGTCCATGATAACACAATTAGTTTAAATTTATTGACTCAGCTTTCAAGTGTAACTGGGTCAACTAACAAATTAAGTCTAACTGACTGAGCTAACAGGGGCCTCTCTTGGCCACTGGATGGCCATGGGGTCCACTCTCATCTACAGGATAGCCATGGGGTCCACCCCCATCCATAGGATGGCCATGGGGTCCACCCCCATCCATAGGATGGCCATGGGGTCCACCCCCATCCATAGGATGGCCATGGGGTCCACCCCCATCCATAGGATGGCCATGGGATCCACAACAACCCACACGCTGGGCATGGGGTACGCCACTATCCGCAGGATGGGCATGGGGTCCACTACAACCTGTAGGATGGGAATGGGGTCCACTACCACACACAGGATGAGCATGGGGTCCACTACCACTCACAGATTGAGCATGGGGGTCCACCACCACTCACAGGATGAGCATGGGGTCCACTACCACTTACAGGATGAGCATGGGGTCCACTACCACTTACAGGATGAGCATGGGGGTCCACCACCACTCACAGGATGAGCATGGGGTCCACTACCACTCACAGGATGAGCATGGGGTCCACTACCACTCACAGGATGAGCATGGGGTCCACTACCACTCACAGGATGAGCATGGGGGTCCACTACCACTCACAGGATAAGCATGGGGTCCACTACCACTCACAGGATGAGCATGGGGTCCACTACCACTCACAGGATGAGCATGGGGTCCACTACCACTCACAGGATGAGCATGGGGGTCCACTACCACTCACAGGATAAGCATGGGGTCCACTACCACTCACAGGATGAGCA
The DNA here is from genome assembly GCF_020424385.1 of Procambarus clarkii. Classification (NCBI taxonomy): domain Eukaryota; kingdom Metazoa; phylum Arthropoda; class Malacostraca; order Decapoda; family Cambaridae; genus Procambarus; species Procambarus clarkii. The sequence continues at coordinate 9,118 of NW_025559908.1, forward strand.
TGAGGTGCATAACATAGGAACTAAACTAATCAATCGAAGCATCTGAACCCTACTCAAGTTCCAAATTGACATTCCAGTTGATGAGCAGATAATATCTAATCAGGTAAAAGTACATACATTCAAAACGAGTTACAAACATAATGTTGGAGTTCTAGATAGATGTATGACACACTATGCCTAAAGTAATTAATACGCTTAGCTTATGCTGCTAATGATGCTGCCTCAATCACCATCTCGTGATTGATGGGCGTCAAACCTATCGTTAAACCTAGATAAGGAATTCAGCACTCTCTCTCTGAGTGTCATTAGTCTATAGAGAAGCCCATTCACCTAAGACTATCAATCAGATCAGAAGAAGGTACGATTTTCCGACGTCAGCCAGGGACACTTATAATAGACAGTCCTCAAACACTGCAAAGAAAACGAGACGGGAGTTTTTTCATAAAAAACGAATCCGATTAAGTTTATGGTAAACTTTTACTTAGTGATAATGCTCGGAACTGAGTTAACCTGAGGGTAAGACCGTTCAAGACCGGTCAAGACCACTCAAGACCGTTCAAGACCGCTCAAGACCGTTTAAGACCGTTCAAGACAGTTCAAGACCACTCAAGACCGCTCAAGACCACTCAAGAAGGTCACTTTCATAGATAAAAATATCTCTCAACCATCCCACTTATCTGTGCGACAGAGATAACCAAAAGTTACTTCACCATATTACAATTTAATGAAATCAGTCATATCTTGATTCTAATTAATTTAAATTTTATTGTTAGTTATTTTATTATAATTTAATTATACATGAATTTAATTTCTTAAATTCATGTATTTTTATTATTTGTTTTATTTTGTGTTTTAAACTTTTGTTGTATATACAATTAATAACACTATATAACTGAAATAGTTTATATATATAAATTTATATATAAATATATATATATATATATATATATATATATATATATATATATATATATATATATATATATATATATATATATATATATATATATATATGTCGTACCTAGTAGCCAGAACGCACTTCTCAGCCTACTATGCAAGGCCCGATTTGCCTAATAAGCCAAGATTTCATGAATTAATTGTTTTTCGACTACCTAACCTACCTAACCTAACCTAACTTTTTCGGCTACCTAACCTAACCTAACCTATAAAGATAGGTTAGGTTAGGTTAGGTAGGGTTGGTTAGGTTCGGTCATATATCTACGTTAATTTTAACTCCAATAAAAAAAATTGACCTCATACATAATGAAATGGGTAGCTTTATCATTTCAACAGAAAAAAATTGAGAAAAAATATTAATTCTGGAAAACTTGGTTTATTAGGCAAATCGGGCCTTGCATAGCAGGCCGAGAAGTGCGTTCTGGCTACTAGGTACGACATATATATATATATATATATGACAGTGTCAGACCACGGAGGAAAATTGAAACAGGAATTAAGTACTTTCGTATATTAATACATCTTCAGAAGGAGAAAGAAATATATATATATTTCGGTATAGCTGAATTATACACTATGTATACTATTCCATGTTGTTTAGCCTTCAGTTCAACAGTCATTATTGCCACTTGTCTCACAAGCTGTAACCAGTTGTATGTAAAATCCTTTGCTCTGTCTTGAATTACAAACATAATGGTATAAAGGAATCTGATTACAAAAGGAAGCTCTATTACAACTTTTGGTATCGTGTTATTTTTTAATTCTTGCTTAAATGTTTCTCAGAATTTCGGAGAACTGCTTTCGGCTCACCCTCGGAGCGCCTTAGGAGAGTCCCCTGTTCTCATTAGCCTGTCGGGCTAATTAGGGAAATTGAAAAAGAAAGGAAAGAACTTGAGTGCGACTTAGAAGATGAAGAGACACCCCGAGAGGAAGCGGAAAGTGGAACAAGAAGGGAAAAGAATATCTAATTTAAAATGAGACATAAATTGGAACTACATTAGGCAACGGATAGAGAGAGAGAGAGAGAGAGAGAGAGAGAGAGAGAGAGAGAGAGAGAGAGAGAGAGAGAGAGAGAGAGAGAGAGAGAGAGAGAGAGAGAGAGAGAGAAAGAGAAAGAGAGAGAGAGAGAGAGAGAGAGAGAGAGAGAAAGAGAAAGAGAGAGAGAGAGAGAGAGAGAGAGAGAGAAAGAGAGAGAGAAAGAGAGAGAGAGAGAGAGAAGAGAGAGAGAGAGAGAGAGAGAGAGAGAGAGAGAAAGAGAGAGAGAGAGAGAGAGAGAGAGAGTGGGTGTGCGTGTGCAAGCGTGCATTTATTCCGTGTGTCCTCAGGATTGACCTCTTAGCTCTTGGACCCCCTGCTTTTCTAATTCGTTTTGCCTAATGGACTTCTTCTTAGAAAGAAATGAAGTGATATTTGTAAATTTTCAAGAACAAATGTTTGTTGTCGTCCCCTTGAAGCACAGGAGACCGTCAACACTTCAGACCATTTTCACACTATAAGGAGAGTTTCACACCTTCAGGAAAATTGCACACGTTCAGGAAAGTTTCTCACTCTCAGGAGAATTTCAAACCTTCATGAAAGATTTTCAGAAGAATTTCATACCTTCAGCAGAGATCTTCAAAAGAGTGTCACGCCTTTAGGAAAATTCCACACCTTCAGGAAAGTTTCTCACTCTCAGGAGAGTTTCACACATTCAGAAGAGTTTCAGACCTTCAAGAATGTATCGCAGTTCAAGGGATAAATTGAAATTGAGAGTGAAATCGGTGTGAAACGAGCGGTACATCACCTTCCCTACTCCCTGTCAGGTTCATGTGAGCTGTGAAGTGTGCATACAAGTGGTGAAGGGCGAGAGAGAGAGAGAGAGAGAGAGAGAGAGAGAGAGAGAGAGAGAGAGAGAGAGAGAGAGAGAGAGAGAGAGAGAGAGAGAGAGAGAGAGAGAGAGAGAGACAGACAGACAGACAGACAAACATAGCCTATTTTTCCCAATAAATATTTATTCTAGTTCTTTACGAAATAGAGTCAGACTGGTAGATTGATTCAGAGACGATATCTGTGAACTTCAATAAATTACAGATCATACCGTTAGGTAAAGAAACTATATCGGAGAATTCAGCAAAATTTAGCACAAAAAGAAGAGAAAGCAAATCAGAGATAGCAAGAGAAAGGTCAATAACGAAGAGGAAGCAAGAGGCAGCGCGGTGTGGTATGGTCGACAGCTTCTCTATCATGTATGTTAAATAAAAGTTTGCTGGATCCCTTTGTGTTGTGTTATTGCGTCCTAAACCAGCGGACCCAAGCACCGTGAATGACAGACGGGTGAGTAGGATACCAAAGCAGGGAGCGCGTGCACACACACGCACACACACACACACACACACACACACACACACACACACACACACACACACACACACAATGCATCAGGCAGTGATGTGGTGGAGGCTGACTCCATACACAGTTTTAAATGTAGATATGATAGAGCCCAGTAGGCTCAGGAATCTGTACACCAGTTGATTGACAGTTGAGAGGCGGGACCAAGGAGCCAAAGCTCAACCCCAGCAAGCACAAATAAGTGAGTACAAATAGGTGAGTACACACGCACACACACACACGCCTGCACACACACGCCTGCACACACACGTACAGAAATTGTACCCAAACATGGTATAAACAGGTGGGAATAAAGCACTGAAATATATCAGACATATCATCAATTATATTCTAAATGTGAGAATTTGGAAAGAATGAAATGTGCTCAAATGTGAAATGATGCAGGGAACTGCCATACACAACTACAGAAGTAAATATGCCAGAGTCTAAAAGGCTCAACAAACCGATCACTTGTCATATAAAGTCTGAGAGCTCAACCCCAAGAACTAAAGCAGAAAACACTCAAACATAACTAGGAAAGCAAAGTAGGTCGTCAATAAAAGCATTTTACACTGGCCAGATGCTGCGATTAAGGTGGTTAGCGAATTCGTTAATTAAAGTGAAGGTTTTCTCTCTCGCATGTGTGCTACGATGCCATAGTTGGCTCTCTGAGGAGCACTTGGATGCTGTGGTGTGAAGGGGTATCTTTCACATTACTTGAGATTGAGATACAGAACGTAGGAGGACGGGAGAGAGAGAGAGATAGAGAGAGAGAGAAAGAGACAGAGAGAAACAGTTTAATCCCCCTCATCCCACCCCCCTGCAGTAGGCATCACTGGTTCTGACAGATTATTTTCGTCCGCTCCACTAGACCTAACTACCTCTGGTCAGCAATGGTCGTCCGGCATTCGAAACCATAAATTGCCTCGGAACACCGGTTCGAATTGCTCCTGCAAGCTGCGAGACCATTGAACGAGTGAACTTTATCCGACAGAGACAGATCTCGGTGCCCTCAGAGAGCCCTCCTCTTTCCCCAACTTTTGCGGGGTAACTAACGGCAGCAATCAAGCAGTCACAAGAAAGGTAATTAAAAAAATACACCGGACTTAAATAGAGGCCGAAGGCGCGCTTTTGTTTTCCATCCAGAGGGTCAGTGAGTTTTATGTTAGCTCTTCGGAATGTATCGAAGCCTTGAAGCAAAGGTTCATGTGCAGGGTCGGCAGTCTGTCCCGTCATATCCTCCGTCCTCATCACAGTCCTTACTATTTAAAGTCCGTCCTCATCATAGTCCGTCCTCATCACAGTCCGTCCTCATCACAGTCCGTCCTCATCACAGTCCGTCCTCATCACAGTCTTTACTCATCACAGTCCTTACTCATCACAGTCCGTCCTCATCACAGTCTTTACTCATCACAGTCCTTACTCATCACAGTCCTTACTCATCACAGTCCGTCCTCATCACAGCCCGTCCTCATCAACATAGACCAAATGCTCATTAATCCAGCCGCTAAACCCCATGTTTAGGAATGATAGACGATATTAAAATATTAGAATCATGGATGTAACCTCTAGTGATTGTATCCTATTATAAACAGTAATCACAGACGGGCCAGTTAGAGGAGAGTGAGCCAAAGACGTGAGAGAGCGTATGGGGAGAGGTGACACAAGTGAAGGGAACTATCAGGGGAAAAAGTGCCAAGCCATTACGACTATATAGCACTGGGAAGGAGTCAGGATAAATATTTGGGATGGGACGGGGGGAAAGGAATGGTGCCCGACCACTTGGACGGTCGGGGATTGAACGCCGACCTGCATGAAGCGAGACCGTCACTGTGAGGAAGAGTGAGGTCACTGGAGTACATAAACTTCATATAGTGACCTTGTTTACACCACGACGCTAGAGTGAACACGGCCAAACATCGACCATCCACCAACACTGACTTCGCATAACCACCTTCCCAATGCCTCATGAAACTTGCATCACACACAATGAGGACAATTCTCGTGAAAGTATATCAGGAAACCCCTCCCCAGAATCCTCCACCAGGACCATAAAGTCAGAGCGTTTGCAAAGCCTCGACTTTGCTGTATTCAAAAATCCCGCCAATAGAGTCAGAGAAAACGCGGCCCCGATGACGTCACATACATAAACATGGCTGCCGGGGTGACAGTAAGGGCGAACAAACCCTATATACTGCGGGATTATTTCACGTTCGTGACCCCGTTGTCAGGCCTGAAAGAGACCATTGTGAACAAGGTTAAAGAGGCAACATAAAGTAACCCAAACGAGCCACACACCGTCGCAAGAAAGAGAGAAAAGTCGCGTTTTAAACAAGTCTCAAAATAAACTCAAACCTGGAGGGAAATATAGGCATCAGAGACCTCAAGATCACAGTTGCCAATTTGGAGCAATTTGTTATGTTATCATTCATCCTTGCAATAGCAATATTGCAAGGATTTATCCTTGTTGTGTGCAATAACCAATCTATTTTCATCCCATTCACCTAGGCTCTGTTCCCAACCATTCACCTTTTATAATCTGTTTTCAATTTAATGCGCCTTGTGAGAGAATGGACATATATAGATATTTGAAGTGGCAATAGTATTACATTTTGTGTTTGCAAGAGTGTTTTATATGTTGTGTTGCATGAATCTTATGTTATTGCAGAAATGTTGGATACTATGTTGCAGAAATATTCATTTGGTGGTACAGAAATATATGGTGTTAGGAGGAAGATAGTGGTGAGGGTGTAGGGTGATGGTGAGTGTGATGGTGGAGGGTGATGGTGACTCTTAGGATGGAGGGTGATGGTGACTGCTAGGGAGGAGGGTGTTGGTGATTTTGATGGTGTTGAATACGGGACAATAAAGTTTAGAACACCAATAGGTGAATAGTGGGAGACTAATTGGTAAATGTTGGGGCAGTAATGGGTGAATGTGGGGACTATTAGGGGAATGTTGGAGTACTAATTGTTTAATGGTTGAAGACTAATTGTTTAATGGCTCTCCACTCTATATCTTTCCATTTTATAGCTTTATTTGAACTCTGTATCTTCCCATGTTCTCTTGGTCGAGAATTTAACATAAAACATCGCTTGAAACACAGTGTCTCTTGTGTTCCTTGATGTTCGCTTTCTGGTCAGGAATAATACTGAGATTTGTCCGGTGTTTCTTGTGAGTGGAGCTCATTATAACTTGTGGGAATACGCTGATGAGCTCATTGTCCCATTGTGTCTCTGAAAGGCGCTCTCTTATTTCTATTACAGTTCCAATGTTTTGCCTCTCCACTTGTGAATCTGTTTCCTGTTTAACCATCTCCGTTAAACAGGAAATGGAGATTGGAAACTCACTCGACACTCACAAGTATCTAGAATGTTTTTTGTCTACTGGTCTCTCATCTTGCCTCTCCATATCTTCCCCTATATTTGACAGTATTGCCTTAGCAGGCTTTATCCTAAGATATAATGTAGAAAAACAGAGACCTCTGTCAAATTCCTTTACCAGGAAGGTCAGGTTATCCAGGAATGTCAGGTTATCTTATCTTAAGATAACTTAAGATAACCTTAGTGTAGTAAGGTTACCCTTTATCCTGGTTTATATTTGGCGTATTGGCAAAACAAATTATTCATTCTTGAGTTCATTTAAGGCCACGTAACCCCATAATACCAAGCGGCCCAGTACACAGTGAAGGTGGGAGGGAGTCATGTATAGCGTAGGTGGGAGTCATTCCTAGGAAGGAATGCCATAGGTGGGAGGGAGGAATAGCGTATGTGGGAGGGAGGTAAAGCGTACCCTCTCTTGGCTCGGCCCGTCACTGGCAATCGACTGTTCGACCAGGAGCTTTGAGTGATGGCGGAGGTATTAAGGGTCTCAGAGCTGACTAATGTCGGGGCTGGCTAGGGGAACAACGCCGCCACTATTTCATCGTCTCCCTGTAATTTGTAGGTCCTTGTTCCTGTCCTCCTCCTGTAAGGGGAAGCTTTCCCACCGTCTCTCTCTCAACTTTTAAAAAGAGTTTAAGGGCTATTCTGCGGTATGGTATTTGAAGTGTGGGTGTGTGTGTGTGTGTGTGTGTGTGTGTGTGTGTGTGTGTGTGTGTGTGTGTGTGTGTGTGTGTGTGTGGTGTACTCACCTAGTTGTGTTTGTGGGGGGTTGAGCTCTGACTCTTTGGTCCCGCCTCTCAACCGTCAATCAACCTGTGTTGACTGAGTCACAATCAATGTGTGTGTGTGTGTGTGTGTGTGTGTGTGTGTGTGTGTGTGTGCACACCTAAGTGCGCTTGAACGGTCGGGCTCAGCTCCTGGTCCTGCCTTAGTATCATTCTTACCTTAAAGTAATGTCTCAATTCTCATGTATATTTTATTACATTCATAATGACTGGTTTAACGTTATTCAAAGTTGCCAATTCCCTTAACCATCTTCAAATGAATTTTATTACTTTTCAGTATTTTTAAGACCAGTGAGTCTGAGGATTTTTGTGACTTATCTTTCAGTCTTAACTACCCTAATTACACCAAGAGTGGTTGTAAGAGCTGTCGTTAGTCTTAAGTCGCATTCCCTGCTACGAAAGAAGTTTGCTAAGACATTATGCCTTGAAGTTAATTTTATAATTTTGCCTTTGAGGGCCCCTAGGATCTTGAACCAGTATTCACACTTGCGAAACCTTTACATCATTTCTCATTCATGCCAGCATAGCTCATATCTCTTAAACAGTTTATAAAGAGTTGTCTCTAACAATAATCACACATTGGGTTGCAAAGTTTTATGTCTTGTAACCTGTTTATTGAACACAGATTAAACCATCATTATTGAGGAAAGATGAAGAGGTTTCGCAAGTGGGCAATTTAATACTTGCAGACTCCTGACTCTTGTTGCTTATAATAGCTGATTCAAGTTAATCTTTCTGTAGTTTCCTGTGGCTACATCTCAGCGTTAATGTGTTTTCAGTAATTATATTATTGATACATCAATTATCCTCAGTTTGTGTTCATGGAAGTTTAACAACATAGTTTAACATGACAAAGTCAGTAGGAGCTATGAGAAAGATTCGAACCATTGCACTTGATAGTCTCAGATAAACGGTTCAAGTCCTCAAAATGGCTCCTACTGATCTTGTCATTGATACATCACGTTAATGAGATTTCTTGGTGCATAGTTTAACATGTTAAATATCTAAATAGGCTAAGTGGAGGTGAGTGTTGTACCTCAAGGTTAACTTAGCTGCCAACACCCACACATCGTGTCAGCAAGGCGGACAGCCCGCCTGCTTTCATACCTCTCAATGTATTTCCCACCTCTAAACTTCCCTTCACCTATGCCTCTCCCTCCTCTTTACTCCCCCCCCCAAAAAAGACCCCCCAACCCTCCCTTCACCCCAAAAAGCAACAACAACAGCACATGAGCTGTCTGCACAGGCACTCGCTCGACTGGCTTGTCCGACGCCTGCTTGGAAATTAATTGTAGAGTTCTTTCCCAGATCAAACGTGAAGTCTGAAGTAATTACTCCTGCGTGTGGGTTTTTGTATGTGCAGGAAAATATCATATATATATATATAATATATATATATATATATATATATATATATATATATATATATATATATATATATATATATATATATATATATATATATATATATATATATATATATATATATATATATATATATATATATATATATATACATATCAGGTTAAGGTGAGTCGAGGACTTTTATATATATAAAAAGAGTACTTAAGTAATTTCACACTGCATAACCATTGAACTTCAGTTTTCAGAGAATAAGGACCTTAATGCTGACTTCATGAATTCTTCTGAATTTAGGAAGTCAGACAGAAGTCTTATTATTTGGGTGTTGGGGATGATTGTAGTAAGAGAGAGAAAGAGAGAGAGAGAGAGAGAGAGAGAGAGAGAGAGAGAGAGAGAGAGAGAGAGAGAGAGAGAGAGAGAGAGAGAGAGAGAGAGAGAGAAGTACTCCGCAAGGATAGTCTCTGAAATATTTAAGAGGGCCATTTCACGCTCCGAACACCTTAACTTCTGCCTCCTGAACTTTGGCCAAATGTAAAAACATCTAAAGGAGAGAGAGAGAGAGAGAGAGCGGAAGCAACATGCCAAGATCGCTATGTTGACATTGTGAGAGCGATCTCACTGTATCAACAATGCTATGATACAATGACACGATGAGATGGCAATATTGGCCCAATGAGAAAGGTGGTTATGTTTGCAAAGTGTGAGAGAGAGATGATAAGGTTGACATAGTGAGAGAGATGTCTACACAGTGAGAGAGAGATCACTATATTGTCACACTGAGACAATGTCTGTCTGTGACTCACACACACACAACCCAGATTAACCCTTGAAGTCAGGTGTGTTTGTGTGGAGTGTGTAGATCAAAGAGAATCATTCATGCAGGAAATAATAGCTTCCTCGGTCACACAAGGACATGACCCGACTTCTGGAAACACTACTGAGGACTCCTGTTCAGTCCAGAAACACTGCTGAGGACTCCTGTTCAGTCCAGAAACACTGCTGAGGGCTGCTGATGAGTTCGAAATACTGCTGAGAACATATCATTAAATTGAAAAATTTCACAGGAAACTGGATCATGATTTTCCTGTCCGTTTTCTACACAATTGTGAGTACTCATATTGTGGGTGAGTACTGATATCTATTGGGTGAGTACTCACATCTTTTGTGAGTAAGTACTCATATCTTGTGTGAGTACTAATAATATCTCTTGTGTGCGTAATTATATCTATTGTGTGAGTACTCATATTAATTGTGAGTTACTCAGATGTATTGTGGTAAACACATATGCTATGTGAGAGTACTTATATATATTGTGAGAACTCAAATGCATTGTATGTAAACACATATGTAATGTGTGAGAACTCATGCCAACTATATGAGTACTCATATCAATTATACGAGTACCCATATAAATTATATGAGTACCCATATCAATTATATACGTACTCATATCAATTAAATGAGTACTCATATCAGTTATATGAGTACTCATGTCTAATGTTTGAGTACTCATATCCATTGTGTGAGTACTTTCTCTTTGTTCATATTGTGGCCTCCAGTAGAGAAGGAGGGAAAGTGCTTGTTCACTTTCTAACGGTGAAAGAAAGTGAAAGAAGTGATGTCTTTCCCTTCCACATGTTATGGGGCTTTCTTCCATCCCATAAACTGTTCCTTTTCCAAGATATTCGTTCCCACTTGAGCGCCGTCGAGAGGGAACTCACCCTTCAACGTTAATCTCAGCACTGAATTAGTCTTAATTACATATTTTTCCTCTCTCTCTCTCTCTCTCTCTCTCTCTCTCTCTCTCTCTCTCTCTCTCTCTCTCTCTCTCTCTTCCATATTTTTGCGTCTCTCCTTGTTCTCTTCCTCCTCCTACTGTCTCTTCATTCTTCATGACATGTGGCTTTTTCTCCACGTCTCTCTCCCCTTATTCTCTTTATTGCACAAACTCTTTATTTTTAGTTCCTCACCCCACCCCTCCCCTTGCTCCTCACCTTCACTTTCCTAGCTTCTCACCTTCACTCTCTTGGCTCTTCACCATCCCTCCTTGTGGCTGCTCACCTTCACTATCCATCCAGTTATCTCACTTATTTAATTGCGCCAGGGAGACGAGTTTATTACTCATCCTGTGAGTGGACACACCGCCATAGTGACAGTATTGGCCTGCGTCACTCATCCTGTGAGTGAACACACACCGCCATAGTGACAGTATTGGCCTGCGTCACTCATCCTGTGAGTGGACACACCGCCATAGTGACAGTATTGGCCTGCGTCACTCATCATAGTGACAGTATTGGTGCGAGTGAACACACCGCCATAGTGACAGTATTGGCCTGCGTCACTCATCCTGTGAGTGAACACACCGCCATAGTGACAGTATTGGCCTGCGTCACTCATCCTGTGAGTGGACACACCGCCATAGTGACAGTATTGGCCTGCGTCACTCATCCTGTGAGTGGACACACCGCCATAGTGACAGTATTGGCCTGCGTCACTCATCCTGTGAGTGGACACACCGCCATAGTGACAGTATTGGCCTGCGTCACTCATCCTGTGAGTGAACACACCGCGCGGTGTCCCCGCGGCCCGGTCCTCGACCAGGCCTCCACCCCCCAGGAAGCAGCTCGTGACAGCTGACTAACACCCAGGTACCTATTTTATTGCTAGGTAACGGGGGCATAGGGTGAAAGAAACTCTGGCCATTGGTTCTCGCCGGCGCCCGGGATCGAACACGGTACCACAGGATCACAAGTCCAGCGTGCTGTCCGCTCGGCCGACCGGCTCCCTGATATGTATTGGTATGTACATATTTCTGATGTTTCAAGAGGTGAACAGTCTATCAAGTCGTAACTACTTGATAGACTGAGTTTAAGGTATTGGGATGGAGGGAACATTCTCACATACTGCAAATTCTACCGCTTCTCTGCTCGTCTGTCCCTTTCATTCCTAATCTCCGCGGGTACATATATCCGAGACTAATTCTGGCAATTTCAAATTCGCTCCCTCACTCATTTCCACCTTACTAGTTGGTGGTGGCTGAGGTTGTAAGCTGCAACTACATTGCACCGTATTCACTGACTACTGCGTTTCTTACCTCACTTACCGTGCCATTGTTCAGTTGCATGACGGAGCTTGCAACTTGCAGTAGGGTCTTTGTGGGGGAAGGGATGAGGAGGGGAAAGTATTCAATGTGGTCTCCTTCGGTGCCCTCGGCAGCAAATTTCTGCATAAGAGGAACTCAACAACGGCAACTCGGTCACCCTTCCCTGATTGGTTAGTATTTTTATGGTGTTCCTGATTTCAGTGACTGTGTCTTTTGTTGTCTGCCTGGCATTTACTAAGGCTTTGTGAAGTGGGTTACAAGTCGGTGTTGATTCATTTCTGTGTTCCTCTCTCTCTCTCCTCTCTCTCTCTCTCTCTCTCCTCTCTCTCTCATCCTCATCTCTCTCTCTCTCTCTCTCTCTCTCTCTCTCTCTCTCTCTCTCTCCCTCTCTCTCCCTCTCATCCATCTCTCCCTCTCTCTCTCTCGCTCTCCTCTCTCTCCCTCTCTCTCTCTCTCCTCTCTCTCTCTCTCTCTCTCTCTCTCTCTCTCTCGAACAAGGGTTTAACACCTTCTAACAATTGCAACAACCAATATAACAAGTTGTAAGAAAGTTCCAATACGTCATAAAGACGTCACAACAAGAAGTAACAACTTTATTACAAGTTGTAACAAGGTAATCACACGGACCGTTACGTTGTGTGTGTTTGCAGGGATAATTAATTATAATTCTATCTCTCTACTCTAGTTACCTTAAATGATATAAAAGAATGACTCTTAATTTAGCTAACGGTGCAGGCGATTGGTTCACAATAATGCCTCTCAATCCTTCGGTTTTGAGAGGCATTATTGTCCCTAATAACGCCGTATGTTGCTCCGGCTCTGCCGTTAGCAGGATCAACTGAGCTTTCTGCGTCGATCTGAGCTAATTCCTTTATTGTCTCTTTATCGGCTTCCTGAAGAGACATATAAACTTCAGTGTGGCTGTATCTTACAAACTATCTCCTCCTGAAGCGCAACTTGATACACGTTTCGGTCCAAGAGGAACAGAAACGTTTCTTTGTACAGGATGGTGGAAAACGTTTTCTAGACCAGCATGGCCAGAAAGGTTGTCTGTTTCAAGATGGACAGAAAAGTCTGTACCAGGATGGACAGAAACGTCTGTACCAGGATGGACAGAAACGTCTGGACCAGGATGGACAGAAACGTCTGGACAAGGATGGACAGAAACGTCTGGACCAGGATGGACAGAAACGTCTGGACAAGGATGGACAGAAACGTCTGGACAAGGATGGACAGAAACGTGACAAGTTTTCTAATACGTTGGTTCGTTAAGGACGAAAAATAAAATGAATCCTATGAACAAACACAATATTAACTATTATTGTTACAACGACAAAATGTAACAAGAAAAATAACTCTCCTAATGATGATGTAAAGTATTAACGTCTATAATTACACACCAGCACACACCTGCCTTCACCAGCACACACCTGCCTTCACCAGCACACACCTGCCTTCACCAGCACACACCTGGTCTCTTACACTCAATTGTACTCACCTACACTCACCTGTGCACACCTATACACACTTGTGTATAGGTGTGTACGCGGACCCGGATCTGGGGGAGGAACCAGAGCCTAGAGCAACCTTCTAAGGTCGTTAGGAAGCACTGAGTAATTCAGCAGTCGAACCGTCAAAGAGGGAGGACGACCAATGATTTCGTGATGATGGCGCTGATAGCAGAGACATAGATGGGGAAGAGAGAGAGAGAGAGAGAGGAGATAGAGAGAGAGAGAGAGATAGAGAGAGAGAGAGAGAGAGAGAGAGAGAGAGAGAGAGGGAGAGAGGAAGGAGAGAGGAGAGAGAGAGAGAGATGATAGAGAGAGAGAGAAAGAGAGAGAGAGAGACAGAGAGAGAGAGAGAGACAGAGAGAGAGAGAGAGTAGAGAGAGAGAGAGAGAGAGAGGAGAGAGAGAGAGAGAGAGAGAGAGAGAGAGACAGAGAGAGACAGAGAGACATAGAGAGGGAGAGAGAGAGAGAGAGATGGGATATAGAGAGACAGAGAGACAGAGAGACGAGAGAGACAGAGAGAGAGAGAGAGAGATAGACAGAGAGAGAGAGAGAGAGAGAGAGAGAGAGAGAGAAGAGAGAGAGAGAGAGAGAGAGAGAGAGAGATCTGCCTCATACCTCACAGCCCTCATACCTCACCACCCTCATACCTCACAACTCTCATACCTCACCACCCTCATACCTCACCACCCTCATACCTCACCACCCTCATACCTCACCACCCTCATACCTCCCCACCCTCATACCTCACAGCCCTCATACCTCACCACCCTCATACCTCACCACCCTCATACCTCACCACCCTCATACCTCACAGCCCCTCATACCTCACCATCCTCATACCTCACCACCCCTCATACCTCACCACCCTCATACCTCACAGCCCTCATACCTCACCATCCTCATACCTCACCACCCTCATACCTCACCACCCTCATACCTCACAGCCCTCATACCTCACCACCCTCATACCTCACCACCCTCATACCTCCCCACCCTCATACCTCACAGCCCTCATACCTCACCACCCTCATACCTCACAGCCCTCATACCTCACCACCCTCATACCTCACCACCCTCATACCTCACCACCCTCATACCTCACAACTCTCATTTCCACTTCGTCATCCACAACAGTCCCTCACACGTTCTCCCACCATTAATTCCCATAATTTCCTGTCTTAATCTCATACGTCAGATGCTACCATTCTCTCATACTCTTTGCCATGTGTCTCATCTCTTATATCTTTGAGGTGTTAATCATTCATCCTCTCTTTCTTATAGTTTGTTAGTTCTTTTCTTGGTATTCCCTAGTCGCCCCAGAAGTTTGATGTAGATATAAGATGTGTTTCTGTCTCTCTCTCTCTTTCTGTCTCTGTCTGTCTGTCTCTCTCTCTCTCTCTCTCTCTCTCTCTCTCTCTCTCTCTCTCTCTCTTCTAGCACCGATCAGTACTATAGCCAATGGTGGTCTTCCAGGAAGGACGTAATGAGTCGGAACGCAAACACACTCAGGGAAATTGTCCTATATAATATCTTGGGTAAATCGGGAGAAGTGAATGTGATTAGAGTTTATAGGTTGTGGGCGGAGGTTGTCATCATTGTTGTAAAGGTTGTAGCTGAACGACAGCTATTGTAGTTTAATGAGAAATGTTGGAATTTAACAAGTGATTCTGTAGTTTAACAATTGATGCTGCAGTTTAACGAATATTATTGTGATTCCCCATGGTATTATTAATGATTATTCAAATGTTGTAATGGAATTATTTGTGTGGGGGTTCCAGATCCCACCGCTGCCACCATTGTAGTGACTGAATGTAATGTCCTCATCGAACACCTCAAGTTGAGTGAAATTCGTAGAGAACATGAGCACTGCCCACCTGTCCTTTTATCATTACAGTTATAATATTTTTTAATTAAAACTGGTTGATCGTGATCTAGTTCAAACCTGGTTGGAACTACCCTGACCTGTTCCAGTAACTGGCTGTAGCACATCCCAACGTATAAAAGGGTGTGCTACCAAATGAATAACGTTTTTGAATTTGAACATGAATTTGAGTTATTGCACTATCCATCGTATGGATATGTCAACAAGGAGGATTTCCCCCTATTATAGGGAGGGCGCTGGTGCAGCTGCCCTTTGTGCCCTGTGTAAAACCTTTTATTTTTTTAATATTGATTTTTTTTTACGATGTGACGAAGTGACAATGCGTGAAACCCCTTTGCTCGGCTTCAGTGGAAGCCTCAGGGACCCTACAGGATTCAGGTGATTTCCAGGTTGCATTGCTTTTACCATGTCGTAGCATAGTGGTCTAAGGCGGGTGCTTGGGAGAACCCAGACTATAGGTTAGAATCTTTTTCATGGCTCCTACTGACTTTCTCATTGATATATCATGTTTATGGGAATTTTTTTGCGCATTCGACGACGCATGACTGTCGACACATGACCGGAAACATATGACACGTGGCCTCATGACACGTGGTTTGACGTGCACACGTGCGGCCTCTCAAACAATATTGGCTCGACACCTTTCTGTAACTTTAACTCTACACCGTTGACTGAGATATTTCACAAAAAGGGATCACGTTTCTCACAATCCAGTCCTGATGCACCCGGGTGTAATCCAATTGACATCTCTATACAACCAATTTCACTTGATTTAACGAGAATAGTTACATCGCGAGATTCAGGCCGTTTGCCGGTTATTCTACGAAACATATTTTGGCTTAATGTGCCCAAGGAGTTTGACAAAGGGCTCTCGTTAGCGGCCACTAAGGAAGAAAAGCCCAGGTCGAGGCTGCCTGGTGTTCTGCGGGAATCAGGAGAGTAGAAATAGTCTACTCTATTCTCTTGAGATGTATCTGATTGTCTCAATAAATGCACCTGAATTTTATTTACGGGAATGGCTAGGGTGGGAAGGATGTTCTAGCCATCTTCAGCCCTTGTCTATAAGGTTAGCCAATCAGTGATCAGGTATATGAAGGGAGGGGAAGGGGGGCTTATATGAATACTGGTGTGTTATAGTTTATGCCCGAAACGCTTTGCGTAATAGTGGCTTTAGGCATTCTATGTACTAGCTATACCTATAAGTCAAACAATCCTTGTAAATATTTATTGTATGTATGTACCTTACCTAAATAAAATTGTATTGTATTGTATTGTATTGTATAGTCATATATGGGTATGCATGCGTATACATGGGGTCGTGGCGTTATGGCCACATACCTTCTTGTAAATAAATAAAAAAATGAATAAATAAATAAATAAAGGCATCTGCCGTAGTCACAAGTGGAGTCGTTACT